>JANSTV010067562.1:0-11102 GCA_027564135.1 Lestremia cinerea
TGATAAGTGGAAATATCATCGATCGCTAAAATTAGTGTCAGTGAAATGGAAAGAATATATTTTCCTGCTTTTCGATAGTTCGTCATTTGTCAGAAAAATGTTGGAAAAACAAAACATCAATCGAAACTCGAACGCACGCAGCGCAGCGGTGCAGTGACCGAGAGAAACGTGACCCGTTGTCTGGTCTGACCGTTGATTATCTGAGCATCGTTGATTTCCCGTCGTTTCTTTTCCGTAAAAAAGTGAAAAATTCTAAAATTCATTCTCGAAATTCCCTCGCGAATCAATCTCAATCGGTGTCAATCCCATAAAATTGTTCGTTGATTTTCTTCGTTCGAAAAGGAAATTTGTTCAAAAAAATGTTCCGAATTGGAAAAGAGAGTTGAAGAGAGCACACATGGAATCGCCTGCGGATGTTACGCCTATTTCAATGCTGTTGACGTCGTGGGCCACGCTATTTTCGCATCGATGCGTTTGTACGCCAGAATGCAGTGTTTGCCACGGGCTGAGAACCGAGCGTCTTGCGGGCATTCGGACTCCATTAGGAGCGTTTCTGTTGGGAAGAGAGCGAGAGAGGGATGAGTTTCATTCGTGAATTGGACACGCTCACTCTGTCACGACATACCTTCGCCATCAACAAGCTTGAACAAAGCGTAGTCCTGTGGATTGGTGACTCGTGCTTTATGGGCAATTGTTCGGCATACTTCTTTGGTTGTGGTGTTGGGTCGAATCGGAAGCGTTCGAGTCTGCAGCGAACCGTTGAGTTCGTCTGGTATTATCACCCGCAATACGGACGAACAAGCTGGCAGCGATGATGAGCGGAACTGCAACGAAAGCGAGAAAATTAGTATGAAAGCTAATTGGGGGGAATCCTGGGGGGCAAACTTACATCCAAAGAGCCGGTGCCCTCCTGGTCGTTGGTCATAAAGGTCTTAAGTACTTGAACCGCACTGCAGAGGGCAGTCAAATAGTAACCGGCCTCGCCGCTCAACAGAGACTGGTTCAGCAAACACCACATGAATTCCGCTTCAATCTCGGCCCCAATGAAACCGCACTTGGCCACGATGTACACCAGCAGCGGCAGAAAGTCGTCAGCACCCAAAGCCTGAGCTCGAGAATTGGTGGTCGCTTCGAATATCGTCGTCACGATGGCCAGCAAGTAGTCCAGTTTGGCGAGTGGCAGTTCTGCTTCTTGCAGGCGCAATATCAACAGTGAGATGCGTTGCATGGCATCAGGTGACGGCGGTAGGATGCATTCCTGTGGAGGAGTAGAAGTGGAAGCTTAGAAGAAATCCTTTCGTTATTTGAGTTGAGAGTGAAAGCTTACCCGAATTCCAAAATCAAGCGGGGACTTCCCAACGGTCGACTTGATATTCTTCACCAGCAACTGAATGTCACCGGTGCCAGTGTAGTAGTCGACAAACAGCCCATACAAATGCTCGCGCAACGGCAGCACCACCAGCGTGTGCATCACACTCTCCAGAACCGCATCCAAATTCAAGAATTCATGTGACTTCAACATGGATCTCGCCCGCAACACTTCATTCTGAAAATCCGCCTCGCCCAATTTGACCAAGTAGTTCTTCATGCCGTTCATGAATTGTCGCATATTTCGCATCACCACTTGGGGAGCGACCTCGCGTGATTCCTTCGTGCACGAAATGAAATTCTCAATGTTCCGGGAGAATGTCGATGTTGGATCTTTGGCAAGACTCAGCGTGTAGGCGGCAATCGAGTCTTCTGGACCCCCACTCGACGGCTTATTTCGTGGATGACCTGCAAAAAACGAAACAAATTAATTTTCAGCCAATTTCTCACTAACCGGCAACGTGCACAACACTCTCAAGGACCTTCAGCGAACAATAAGCGGGAAAGAGAAAGAGAGCGAAAGGTCAAAAACTATAAATATACTCATCAGACTCGAAACTGGAACGTTTCAAACTGATATGACGGCAATCACTTTGCAAAGTTTTTCTCGCGCGCGCGAAAGCTCATCAGCTGTCTGTTGGATTGCGTCAGTTGTTCTTTGTTTGGATTGGCGAGTCAACAGCGGGACAGCAGACAAGCAGGGCGCAAACACCACATTCCCAATGAAAATATCGTTGAAAAACGAAAAGAAAAGCACAACTGACAGATTCAAGTAGTTCAAGTGATTGCGACATATTGGTATCCTCGTCGGGCCCAATGAATCACACAAGACCGACGCGATGCGATTAGCACTATTATTCACACGAACATTTTCAAATGAATCGCGTCGAGTCGGCACAAGAACGCGCAAACACACGACAAAGTAATTGTTTCGAATTGATTGATAAATTGGTTGCAATAAAAGGCACTGAACGAACGCACAGCCGATGCGAAGCGATAAAAGCGATTCTCGCAAATCACATTGTTTCGTCGGACCGAATCGATTGGCATTGCCTAGAGACGACAACCAAAGGGGCTGCTGTAGGGCGAACGGCAGACACTCAACTATTTCAATTGTTATTTGAATCTCTGGCTCGCCACTGACACACATGACACTGGCAGCTGTTGCACTCGGTGCCGGATATTTCCATCCCAAATGAGATTCACACATCAGCACGTTCGACGTTCGTTGATAATTTATTATCAATTTCACAGAATTTTTCCGTTTTCTCCGTTCCTCCGTCGGGTTTCGTTCATTGCAAAAAAAAAAATTCAATTTCGCTTCGCGAAGCGATTCATCTGCGGAATCGCACAGTCGAAAAAAGAACACACAAAAAAAAGAAGAAGAAAAAAGATATTTCACGGGAATCACAAGTGCAATGGAACTGAATGGCGAGGCAAGGCAAGCGGTTCGATAAGAAAAAAAAAGAAGAAAAAAACTGCGAAAGCAACAAAATTGTGATTTTCGCGTGTTTTTTCTCCTCGGCGATTTCACGCTATCGCGAAAAGTGCTAATGAACGAGCCGTCATTCATGAACTGTGATTCCCGTCCAGCTCTCAGTCCATTGCACCGGCTCTTGTCGTCTTCTCGTGACCCGCGCTCGTACCCCCGTGCACTTGACTCACAATCGGTTTCGCCTCCGTTCACCCCCATCGCCGATCGCAAATGTTGAATTTTCGCCGAAAAACACTGGAATCGAACGATTGCGCGTCGATCGTGAACCAAAGCAACCGACGAATGCGCGACATTTTCGAAATGTTTTAATCGCAAACAAACAACTATTGTGGCCCCGCAGATCAAGTGACCGACAGCGTGTGGCTGTGCAAGTGCAAATGAAACTGCATGCAAAGTAAACGCTCCTGAATTGAGGTCATCAATTCAGCATCGACACAAAATCGATGAAAACATAACCCAAAAAACGCTATTATTTTGTTGATCACATTCCGTTGGGCGCCTCATTTAGCGATTTGCCCCGAATGCGATGATTACGATTTGAAACTCACCCCGGCATTTGTCATAAAACGCGTCCACAAAGTCGTACCAGAATTGTTTCAGTGCCAACCACGTGACACCGTTGCGTTCTTTGATCTCCGTGGCGATCGGACACTTGCAGTAGATTTCTTTGTTGCGTCGCATCACCAATCCGAATCCCTTCTCCTCGGGAATGTGGTCGATGCAGACAATGAAATCGTCATAATCATTCAGGCCGAATAGCTCAGCAACGGTCGGTATTCGTTTGGGTTCTTGTGGTGGCGTCGAAAAGGATGGCAGTCGACAGTGATCACCCGCCAGCCAGGTGGATGTCAGCAGTTCGGTTTTCATCGTCATTGTTGCCTTTGACGAGGATGGAGCCTTCACAGAATCACAATCATCAACCGTAATCCATTCATGCGTTCGCAAATTGAGATTTGTCGATTCGATTGGTCGTCGTCCGGTTTTTATGTTGAAATCCAAGAATTTGAAAATCCGCAAGAGTCTTCGCGCTGTTGAATGGCGACTGTGGAACAGGCCATAGTCTTGTTCACCGTCCTCAGCATCAACGGCGTCGCAGCTATTTTGTTCGGTTGACGTTGATGGCGATAGCTTGTCAATGAGAATGTTGTCATTGATGTCCCGACGATGCGCCTTCGACAACTGAGAATAATACTGGAAGGTATGATCGCTGGTTGACGAAGAGCTGGCCGTCGTCGATGGTCCACGTTCACATAGCGAATCGGCACTTGACTCGATCGTTACAACCACCCACTCGGAGAGAAGCTCGTCCTTCTTCAGGGCATGCAGACGAATCTGCGATCCGGTTCGTCTGGCGAAACCCTCATCCGTGTCCGAATCGTCAAAGTCCGATATGAAACTCTCCAACTGGCGAGCTTGACGTTCCAAATTCTGCTGGGAACTCCGCACGGACGGCAGGGTTGCTGTCAACGACGTTGATGAGTAGCCAATGCAACAGGCACCATCCCCAAAATCACTATCACAATCACTCAATCCCGTCGATCTCTTGGAACCACCGCACGCAATTAGACTCGTTCGATGCGTCCGCAATGAATGTACCGCACTTGTTTCGCCATCACCGTTCCCACTCGTACTACTCGCATAATTGACTCGTTCAATTGCCGAGCTATCGGTACAATTCTTATCACGCAAATGTTTCGAAGTATTTGCACGGCACGATGTGACCGTTGCCGTTGTTGTGATCGACTCGGATGTTGTTGTTGTTGTCGCTTCAATTGGACTTGTATCTTGATTTTTCGTCATCAACCGATGACAGTCACTGTCAACAACAACAATCGTTCGAATGTTTTGACAAAGTGCTTCAGCGTCAGAGGGCTGTTGTCCCGCAGACAATGATGTCGTTGATGAAACTTGCGGCTCAAAATTGCCGTCTTTCAACTTAGTTTGGCTCACGGATTTTTCGCGGCACCATCTTCTGAACCACCTCATGATCGATGTCGTAACGATTCTTTCCGGCTAACACGAATTGACGAAACAAACACCTTCGCATTGGCACCTCCGCAATTGTTTTGTGGTGCCCGGAACCGTTGCAGTAACCTCGGTATTTTAATCGAACGTTTTCCATTCACAGCCAATGACAATCAAACACCATTCACATTGGAAATTGGCGCGCGCGTATTGCAATTTCAACAATAATTGGCAAATAAACAATTGCAAAACTGACAAATCACAAATCACGACAAATGTTTGAGAGAAATTCTCCACTTGAGTTGAACTCGAATTGACTGATATCGAGGCGACCGGTTTCGCAACTGGGCGATTGTCTAATTAATTTCGTTAATTTTTTTTTTTTTTTTTGTATTTATTTTTTCACACAAAACCTTTGACCGATCAACTGCATTTTCCGAATGCGAGGATATGAGACGCACGAGACTTCGGTACGTTCGAAGCAGTTAATCAAAACAGAATAATGCGCTTGAGATGCGGTGACGACGATGTCTCGAACGAGTGACGACAACGACGATGACAACAAAACACAATACCCGATCAACCGACCGACCAAAATGAGATCAGTCAAACATTATCCGTCTTGCAAATAAAGCTAAATGCCGTTTTATAAATAGTTTTTGTAATGTTTTTGTTGTTTTTGGGATTTTCGCTTGGCTCGTCTTGACTGTTTGCCATCGTTTTTTGTTTTGACTGAGAGGACTGAGAGACGTGACATTTCTTCCAAACAATATTTTTTGGTATTTTCCAACACGCCACCACTCCCCCAGACGCACACACACACAAGCACACAGACACACACACAAGCACACACACACACATACATGGGCATCGAGAGTAAACTAACCTAGGATGCGATCTGTTTCGAAAATCTACCTAGCAAATCGCCATTGTTCTTCTCGCCTTGTCTAATTACGGTTGGCCGCACTGCGATGCAAATCACCAACACACACACATTCACCCCCGGTGACTGCAATCGCTGTACCAACGGACGATAATCGTTTGTAAAATATTGACACAATCTCGATTTTGGATTGCATTGCGTCGCATTGAAGAGCATCTAATCGAATCGGATTGTGAAATGCAAACAAACAACGAAAAACAAGGAACGAATTCAGCGTTCGATGCTTTTGTGGGAATCGATCAAAGTTCGTTTCGGGGTGTCGGCCGTGCCGGCTCATCAACGTCATGAAGCTGCCTCTCGGTCAGATAATCTAATCGTTTTGCTGGGCGTTTACGATCAACCAAGTGCTGCTGTTCGCTTGAAGATCAACGTGTTTTTTCTCGTTTTTTTTTTGGGGGAAATTCTCAGTGAGAATCCTCGACTTGACTTCAAGTAACGATGAAGGGATTAGGACAGTTTTATGGCTTTGGTCAGTCGGTCAACGATGATTTTATGACTCGACTTTGTTTCTTTCGGATAATCGACTGAGGGGATTAAGGCAAAATTGCCTTTGGAAAATTCCGACTCTGAAAAAAAAACAAAAAAAAAAAAAATGGTCGACAGCTGCTGATTTGCTCTAAATTTTTTGGCGTGCTTTGTGTTTCTGTGGTTTGTTTGTCGCATCGAAATTCAATTAAATCAATCGAAAATATTTGCTTTTCAAATCGAACTGATGATGCAGTCTGGAATTGAGATTACATCAGCTGATTTGGGTGCGCGTATGCACTTTTGAGAATGGAGTTCAGGTCCTTTGATTGAGTTTGCCACGTGCCGATCGATTAACTTCCGACTGGGAAGGGCAGGGTGTAAGGTTGCCGATTAGCTAGAAGGCCAGTTGGGTCTCGCGGGGGAGCAGAGCTAGAAATGCCATCACAAGAGCAAACACTTACATAAAATCTCTCGATCTCGGCAGCTGCGCGACCGCAAAATGGTGGCCACCTTCTGGGGTTGCTTGCTCTCCTCGGTGTAGCCATAGGTGCTTTCGTCCATGATGGTGTCGTCCTCCGAATGACAGATGGCCGGTCGGCATTTCGAGAGATGAATTGATTCCGAGGCAGTGCCTGAAAGGGAGTGGTTGTCATTCAATGGAAGGTTCTAACATCACGAATTCTCCAAAACTCACCGTCTTGAGGCATGAACGAGTCCCACTGCGAACTGTCCCACGGCTCCGAAAACACCGTACCATCGTCCGACTGGGCGCTGTCATGGCAAATAAGCGATGTCGTCGCGTATCCCGAGTGATTCCTCTCAACATTGTCATACGATGACATGCGACTTGGCTTATCATTGGTCGCATACGATGTCTCATGCCTTGGCAACTCGGGCGAATGACTGACAGCCGGTGTGGTCGTGTTCTTTATCAAATCATTGATATTCAACTCGGGCAATCGTTTAGCGATGATTTGATTAATGACCAACCGATTGGTTTCCGGTTTGACGGGCTTTGTCGGCACAGCCGGCGGTTTGAGCAACTCCTTCTGCATTGTGTTTGTGTTCCAATTGGCATCGGTGTCGTAGTCATTGTTCCCATCATCGTTGCCCATGAATTCCCAACTGCTGTCCACCGGCCAAGGATCCAATCGGCCGCGTGCTTTTCGATTTTTCTTTTTGAGATCATCCAATGAGCCGGCAATTGCACTCTTTTCGGATTGAATGGGTGACAACACTTGACAGAGCGATGGTCGAATGGGACCTTTTGGAGGCTCTGAATGTCGATGCGATTGCAAACCGACACCGCCACGTTGAGATCGACGCACAACGTTGTTTACTAACGCATCAGCTGGTTCAGCGTAGAAGGGACTGCCTTGTTTGCTTCGAGATTGCACCGGGGTCTGTGTGGGTGTGGTGTCCGATTGAGGTGACGGCAGCTCAGCGGTCAACGGGAGCATCAAATCCAATCGATTGCGAATCTTTTCGTGTGGTTCGTCGTTCAGTTGCAGACGATTGAGATCGGCCACAGGACTCAACAGCTCCTTGACCGTTTGAATGTTGCTGCTGGTTGAGGTTATCGTCATGGTGGTGGCGCCACTGTTGTTGTTGTGCTCGTAGTTGCCAGACTCGTTGGGCAAAAACAACGGTACAGTCTCAACTGTTGGAGTATTCAAATCAGCGGATGACTTTGAGCTGGGTGGGCTGATGTTGATGACGGCCGGCGACAACAGGTTTCCGTTCAAAGAGGTCGCTGTAATCGAAATCGAAACGTCATTAATCTGGAATTTGTTGAATTGGAAATCACTTACGCGTTCCAGCCACCAGGTCAGCTCGCTTGTGACGAACGTCGTTAGGTCGAAACGATGACATCAATGGCCCTTTGCACAATGGCGATGTCAACGCATTGTCCTGAGTCCATAAATCCTCGTAATCGCTTATTTTATCGCCCAAATTGCTCCGACAATACACTTGCGGTGATTCCAAGATGTCTGACTCCTGCAAAACCCCGCATTAAAGCAAACGCATCAGTATCTTCCGATTGGCAGTTGACTGGCACGACGACACCGGTACCGTTTTATATAATCAATCTAACGGTTCAATAGTCTTAACCGTGACCGTGAATCAATTTATCAAATCGACCAAAGATTAGATAATCTCCAATCGAGAATCCACTAAAAATAACGCGAATGGAATGTCGAGTAGTGGGTTTCGTGCTTGATTGCGCTTTTTTCTTCTTCTTTTTTTGTTGTAATGTCACCGTCCGCCCAACAAATCCATCAAAACCACTCACGCGTACACAAACCAATTGACGTTTGAGGGCCGAAAAACTTTCCAAAAAAAGCGATAACACAAACCTGATAATGTTTCGATTCCTTCCGTGCACGATGCCGTTTCGATCGTCCGGTTGGTGTTTCAGCTGTGTGCGGCGATAATATTTTGCTGGCATTTTGATTGGAATCTTTGCTCGATTGGCTACGTTTTGACCCTTGCGATGATAACGTGTTGACGCTGCTTTTGCATTCACCTTCCGGGGAGAGGCGCTTTGAAATGGTCTGAAACTGCGAGAAATTGGGTGAAATGAGAGGGACTGTGTGAAGAGTGAGAGAGAGAGGAATTTTCCACTCACCGTGTTTGCATTCGGCGAAGTGACTTCAACGATTTGAGAGTTCTGACTGGATTCCACGCTGAAGGTGACGGTTGTGGTGACGGTGAAGTTGTTGAGTGCCCCATCAGCGGTTGGTGTCAGATCAGTGGGGCTGTGTGGAGTCATAGGTTTGGCCCAGCGTGGTGGAGGTGCCGGTGCCGGCTTCAATGGTCCCAAATTCAAGGTGTTTGGGGGTGTCGGTCGAGCCCCACGTGGACAAAGTGAACTCTCAATCGCTGAGCCGTTCTCATTCATCGAGCCGCCCACAAACGACGACACTTTCTCCAAATCCATCGACTTGCGGTTCTGCGCCTTAAACGTGCTCGTTTTGCCAACGATGCCCGTTCGACAGGTCTCGATGGGTGACATGGTTAACACTACGCTATCTACTGACTCGGGGCTAAGTATCTGTTGTCCGGTGCTGGTGAAGCTACTCAGGCTGGACGTCCCGTCAGACGGTGTTCCAGCTTGGCTGAACACACCGTGAGGGGGCGCCACAGTCGGACTAAACAAATTCGTTCCAGTCTGCTGACCTCCTTTCGGATGTTGATTGTAGACACTGAACACCGTCGTGCCGATGCCACTCGACTCGGATTTCGAGTTCGACGACGAGGATATTGGGGTCGTGATTTGGGTTGGACTAGCATTCATGATTGTCGTTGACTTCGGGTTGGCCATTGGATAACGCCAGAATTCCTGACCCAGCAGCGCCAACGATGACAGTTGTTGACGGTTTGATGCTTCGCGCAGGGCACGAGGGAGGGTCAATTGCACGGGTAATTCATCACTGAAACAACAGACGTTACGAAGTGGAAGCAACGGCTGGGAGACGGTCACACTTACCAGCACTGAGCGTAGTGGGCTATCAACGCCGGTATCGAGTCAAATTTAAATCTGGAACTTTCCAGGCTGAGCAAACCGTCATTCGATTGAATCAAGTAGTGTTCGATGTATGGACCGGTGTCGGGCGGTAGTCGCACTGAAACGGCCATTGTGTTTGGCTGGCTGGAACCTCGGACGACGAAGTTCTGCAAAGGGAAAAATATGAGTTTTTTGTTGAGTTAAAATGCGTTCTTTTCAACACTCGAAATTTGAAGGGTGGAGCAGTGGGGGGTCTCATTCACTCCCGTCGATAAACAAACATAATATTTTTCATTAAAAATTGCTCGCATGAAGAGTGACCAGTTCAACAATCGAGCCATTGAGGAAATGAAAAACAAAGCCAGTGATAAATCACCGGCTATTGGCCATTTTGGAATATTGTTATGTCCACCGCACGCTCACCATTTTTTCGCATTGAGGTCGTTGCGGTGGTCGAAGCGGCACTATTACAAAGTGTCGGTCGCCCACGCGAAGGGCATCAAACTCATCCGAACAGCGCATTAATGAAAATATATGCGATGTGACATCCAATTGCTGGGTTTTTTCGACGCGCGATAAACCATTTTCAGTATTCTCGTCATTGATGTGTTGATTTATTTTCGGTTTTGTATTTTTGCACTTGCAAGCGACAGAATTCGGAATGAGATATCAGCGGTTCGATGAATGGCCCGTTGAAATTCAATAGCCCTGGAGAGGAATCGCTGGTAAGGGAGTGTAAGTGATGAGCTCGGGGCTAAAGCATGCGGATGACATCGCCGACGGGGGTCGGGAGGGAGTAGGGGGATAACTCAACCTCCCACTGCAACCCCGAAAGGCTGCTTAATGGTGTATTGAATTAAATGGGGCGAAAACATTTGTCGGGTTCTGCCGAATTGAATGCCTCGAAGGTGAATTCAGCGTCAGACAATCCGAGGGTATTTCCACGATCAAATGCGTTATTTGCATGATTTATGATTATTCACAGACACCGGGGTTGCGATTGCAATCACTGCTCAATGATTCACAATCGGTGCCGCAAATAGAATTCGTTGATTCCATCCTCGGCTTTTGTTCACTTGTTATTCTTCCAGTCAAATGCCCACAGCCCAAACGCCGCTGAACGCATCTTGCGCAACTGTCCGCTCATTCCAATTGTTCACCATCCAAAATGGGCAAAATTCTTATGCACGAACGAAGCAGAATGGCCGCATGCCTCTGATTGAGCTGCGTTTCGAGAAAGTTTCTAATGTTTTTTTCGGCATTCATGCTCTGTGCCGCCGCAGCATGGTCGACCGGAATCAACGTTGCGCGAATAATCGAATGGGAGCCATTTAGCATGAGCCCAATGTCTCGTT
>JANSTV010067584.1:0-11097 GCA_027564135.1 Lestremia cinerea
GCGAATTCTTGACGCAGCAAAGGAGAAAAATGAGCGAAAAAGCGACAAAAAAAAAACGAGAAAAAATAGGAGAAAAAAAATAAATAAAGAAATCTATAAATGAACCGAGTGAATTGATAGTGCGACCGTTGTTTTATGTAAAATACCCACCGTTGACGTTTCGCAATTCCATAATTATTTGGTCTGAACGAATGACAACAAACGATGTTTTTCTTATTTTTCGTCTTTTCGATATTTTTTCTCTCGTTTTCATTTTGAATATGAAACGAAAAACAAAACAAAACCGTCACATGGATCGTTCATCTCTCACAAAAATGCCCCCATTCATCAGTCAGCCCGGAGATGTTGAACATTCTTCGTTTCATCGCTTTGTTGTCAATTGTCTGTTGACATCTGCGGTTTTGGCGTCAGAGCCACACAAGTTGTCGACGGCTGGAGCTGGTGTATCAGTGATTTCAATCGAGACAGTACTTTTGAAATCAAGACGACAGCCATGGCGACGGCCAGTTGCTTGCAATGAATTATTCGCACGACCAAAATTTAATAAAGGCAAACCGACCCAGAATGACTGCCAATTCATTTAGCATTCAAATGAGCAACAATTGAACATTAATTGAGAATCCGAATTTATTGCGTTGAGAAATGAAATAATGGAAATTGTTGTTATCAAAAAGGCAGCAGAAACAAGAAAATGTCAATGTCGAAACATGAACGGCATTCGCTTGGCTCTCTTGCGCTCAATGATATCATCGGCCCGGTTTGCCATTCAAATGGACTGGCGAAAAAGTATGTGCGAAAAACCACAACAGCTCAGAAGCAACAACTTGAACAACATGAACAACAAAAATAACAAAAATGGATAAGAAACAAATTCCAATCGACACTGGATGATTCACAAGCCGCTTAGCCAGTCATTCGGTCAGTGGAAACAGCAATGGATTCATCATCGCCTTGCATTTGCCATTTGCCAAGATAGAAATACCAAACATTGCCATCCAATTATTGTTATGATCTCGAAAATTGTTTATTGATTGAGTGGAGACAACAACAACGCAAAACAAACAAAACAACACAGAAAAACACACACCAACACACGCCCGCAGCAAGAATGGCGCGACCTCCTAAACAATGAACGATTCGTTGTCGTTTGCTCCTCTCATTGCAAAATGAATTAATTACTCTCAGCCCATTATCAACGTAATTGAAGTGAACAATTATTTAGCGGATATCATTTACAGGCTCATGCACATGCTCATAATCGATTTGGATTATTGTTTTGCGCATTTCATTATTCTATTGAACACAATTTAATGTTTGGGTTAGCGGCATCGTTGCCATCCGATGATTACTGCAATTCACACACACACACACACACACACACACACAACGGCTTTAGAATGATGATGCAATTTTTTTTATTTTTTTTTGTTGTTTTTTTTTGGATGACGAGGAGTAGTTTCGCACGAAAATTGTGTGCGTTGGATATTTATCGAGTTGTTGTTTTCTCATTTTTTGCCTCCTGAAATGCAAAAATCCAAAACAGCAACATCAATCGTAACCGACTTTCACGATGTGCGTGTATGAGTGTGTTTAAGTGTGTGCGTGTGTGTACATCTGAGTGTATGTGTGTTTGTGTGTGTGACAATGACTGGTGAATGCAGCCGGTTGCCACTGATAAAATGTTCTCTCCAATCGATTCAATGATGCAAAAAACGGCAAATTTCGAAGAGGCAAGAGGCAAAAGAGCCGCGAAACGGCAGAATGAAAAACAAAAAACAAAAAAACAAAGAAAAAACCCGACAAGAAATGAAATAAGCTGCAAATAATCACAAGCAAATTTACTTGATCGAATATGTTTTTCGTATGCCTTATTTTGTGCATAAAACATGTCTGCAGTCTGAATGGAATTAAATCGCAACGATTGAATGTTCAATGCAAAATTGATTTTCTAAACGAGCAGACCAAAAATGGAAAGTAACTTGATTGACTCATATGATAATTGCAATGACCTCTGGATGGACTCGGGTGGCGGTGTGCCACGTCACAAAAGCCGAGTCATTCGATGAGTTGTTTCGCGACGAAGAGAATCGCCGCGAAACGGGCACGCATCGTGCCTCAGTCAAAGACCATCAATCGGAGTTCGCGTTCATTCGTCCAATCATCCAAAAACCTTTCAGCCAATTCACATCATTCATCCATTCATTCATCTGTTTCTCATTCCATTCCATTACAGCCAGATTATTACAAAGATGCAGCACATTTCCATCGCATCGGTGACGGTCCAGAATATCGCTTAGAAATACCCAGTGCCAAGCTCGATTACACTGGAACGTATTCGGTGATTGCGAAAAACTGTCATGGTGAAACGAAAGCCATAATTTCATTGCAAATCTACGCGAAAGATATCAATAAAATGGATAGAATACGCAATATCAAGCATGGGTAGGTGGATTCACGCCAAAAAGCATAACACATTTTCTCTGACATAAATCATTCTCACATCTCATTCCTCCGCACGTGGCCGTTTGATTGGTCGTCGATTCCGTTTCTTGGTGTCCCGATGCCGCAGCAATGTCGAAACGTTGCCGGTGTTTGCACAGCATTTGAAAGACTTGCGTTGCTGTGATGGTGACGGTGTGCGCTTAGAGTGTCATGTTGCAGCTCAACCGGAACCAACGATAATATGGGAAAAAGATGGTAAAGTGATGTCACATCAATCCGATGATTTCAGTATGAATTACGATGGTGAACGGGCCACATTGTCAATAAGACGTGTCTATCCGGAAGACGAAGGTGAATACACATGCGTCGCGGCCAATAACATTGGCAAAACCTATTCGTCAGCTTGCATTATTGTCGACGGTAAGTGAATTTGGTGATCGGCTGTGATTCACTCGCGATCGCCACCGCAACCCATCGAAGCATCGATTGATTTTCTTCCATTTTCCGCGAACGTTTCACTGGCAGTGCCTGAAGAGAAGGAGAATCTACTGAGTCGTCAACTGAATCGTCCATCTGGATTGCTATCAGCCAATTCAACGCCGAGATCAACTCCACGAGCCACACCAGTACGCAGCATATCGCCGTTTTCATTGTCCTATCGATCGACTAGCATCAACATGTCCTCCACGGAGAAACGTCACAGATTCATGTCACCCAAATTCTATGCGGTGCCTCACAGTCGCTGTGCCGAAGAAGGTGAAACGGTACAATTTCAATGTGCCATTGCTGGACATCCAACACCTTGGTCCACATGGGACAAAGACGGCATCATTGTGACGCCCGCAACACGAATCACAATCAAGGAACGTGACGATTTGCGAATACTCGAAATATCGGAGGTGACTTTCGAAGATGCTGGCTTGTATCGAATCACCTTGGAAAACGATTATGGGCGCGTTGAGGCAACCGCACGATTGGATATCATCGGAAATCGACGAAGTGCCGCCGGTCGTTCGATTCGAACAAGTGCATCGCCGCGACGAAACATCAGCATTTCAAGGCGAATTATGGGAAATTCAACGAAAATCGGTGGACGATTGGCGTTAGCCACGAATTTACGGGGAGCATCGGTGCCATCGTGCAAATTCTATCACAATGGCACTGAAGTCGATGCAAAGCATGTCCAATTGGAAGCAGATGGCGATCAATTCAAAGCGAGTGTCATCATTGAAAACGCCCGACTGGAAGATGAGGGCATCTACACGTGCATCGCTGAGAATGCTGATGGCATTGTGGCCAGCACCACAGCCATCGCATTGTGCAAATCCGATGAGATCAGGGAACCTCCAGCCATTGTGGCCGGTTTGGGCGCGATTCGTGTGGTGGAAGGTGGAAAACATCTGGATTTGACGTGCATCGTGCAGAGTCAATCACCGTTTGATGTGCTGTGGAAACGTGACGATCAATTGCTGACCGATTCGGATGATTTCTGGTATGCGGTTTAGTCTGCATGCTTTCAACACATTGTCGATTCGTTGGAATACGATTACCATTTCGTTTCTTTTCTTGTCCATTTCTTTCTCTCTTCCCATTTCAGTTACATTGATCATGGTGATGGTTTGCTAGCGCTACGTATCATCGATCCATTGTCCATCGACTCGGGCACATACACATGCATCATAACCAATGGCTTTGGATCGTGCAGCACCACAAATGACATTCACATTTCTGATAAGCAACCGCACGGTGACATTGTCGATGCGATATTTATCAAAAAACCAGTTCCCGTTGTCGCATCATATGGTTCAGTCGTGTCGTTTTGCTGTCGCGTATCACCTGTGACGACACAAGTCAAATGGTTAATAAGCGGCCGTGAAATCTCAGAATGTACCCGAGGCATTAGCGTAAGTCGTTTCAGCTGAGCCTCTCTCAGGCCATTGCATAACTTCGGATGATTGCTTTTAATTTCGATTTTGATTTTGATTTCATTTTCTTTGGCTTGTCTTTTTTGCTGTTGTTGGCTTTTTAACGGCATGACCCAAACGCACTTGACGATTGCTTTCGAGAGTCTCTTCAAATCGAGTACCCTCGAAGGCAATCCATCAAATGCCCCCACATTTCAATGGGACTAGTTCCTTTCCCGTCACCATTGTCGCTTATCATGTTTCATTGCTATTGACGTCATTGCGAGCACACACCACAGACACCGTCCGACACGATTTTTGCAGTTAAAGAAAACACAAACTGTTAAAATTAGATCAAAACTAGTGCTTTGTGTTGGACTCCGATCGTTCGGATACGAGTTGCATACCGTGTTTCCGATCGGTAAGACGTATGCCCGAACGCCATTCAATTTGAATGGGAAACATTATATTTTGCATTCAGACTTGATTGTTTGAAGTGTGTGTGTGTGCGTGTTGAGCACGACATAGGCCTTCGTCATACATGAACTTGACGGCAACAATGATTGAAAACAAGAAAATTTGAATCGACTTCAGAGGATTTTGTGGTCATTTGTTGTGGTGTGGTGACATTCGATATGTCTTACATCGAGCAATTACGACGTTTTGTTCGCAAACAGCGGTCGATCTTAACGAATCGCTCAATGCTGTCGTGGTTTTCAGCTCTTCGACGACTTTTGTTTCCGTTACGAGGTCTCACACGAGAGATGACTCGTTCCATATCCATCCCATTCATCACCGACGAATCGACCCATTTCAATTGCAATCGACTTCCAAAGTCTTTGGTCATTCCGGTGTCGCTTAAAAACCAATCATCATACCATCCCAGTCAATTCGTTGACATCGCCACACTTGTCTTGGTGTCTGCCATTAAGGCAATCAAATGCCTATTAATAATTTGAAATGTATGCAAACCGCATGCATCGAAACGAATAGGCCTAACAGTTGGCCTATTGCAAGATGATTGTAATGCTTGATTCATTGTTTTGTCAGCAACAAATCGGGTTAGAGACATTCTTGTCCAAGATCTGTGCGGTATTTTGTCGTTGATGAACGTTGGGTGTTCCATTATCGGAACTTTATTTGATTTTCTGCTTGGCTGCCGTTGTGTTTGTAATCAATTTCTGGGGAAGGGACATATCGCTTTTTGTTTTGCTTTGCTTTTGTTGATATTCCCAAGCTGTCAATGTAGACAAAATTTCGGTTGAATGGTATGCGAGCGGATCGGAAAGACCATCGAAACATTGTGGACAGAGACACGAAACAGATAGGCAACGCAAAAGCCACCGAAACCGATCAGCTAGACCCGCACCGAACAGCAGTGGTGACACAACACAACATTCATTAGTTCTGTTTGATCAAGTGTACGATACGGATTGTGTGTGCTTTTGATAAATGCCGAGAGATTTGTTCGATGTTGCAATGTGCTGTGCTGTGTGGAATCGAAATTTTGGTCGATTGATTTGAAATCAGTTTTCTTTTGAGGAATCTGTTTGGCCGCTGTTGTCGGAAGAGTGTGTTGTGTGTGTGTCGCTGGATTGGCTAATCTTGAATTTCATGTGTGTGTTCAAGTGTGGGTGTGTGTGTGACATGAAGTGATTTCTCCTGTTTAAACTCTTGCTCTTATCGCAACGACCAGTAGAAGAGTTCTATCACCGACCGTTTTTCCTCTCCATCCAAAGATCGAGAATCAAGATGATGGTGTGAGAATTCTGCACGTATTAGGCATCGAGTACAAACACAGTGGTGAAATTCAGTGCATTGCCGCTGATCCAGCACATCCATCCGTAACTGTATCAACGTTCACTGAATTGGTCGTTTTGCCGCAGCCCTTGCAAATCACCAATTTGGATTTGAGTCAATCAACGGAAGTTATCAAAGCATCGCCCAGACACGCCGTTGATGTTCCAGCGTATTTGGTACGAGGACCTGACGATTGTACAGTATTAATTGGTGGCACCGTATCCCTCACCGTGCAATATGGCGGTTATCCTGCACCGTCCATCAAGTGGCTCAGAGCTGTAAGTTTTCGTTTTCTTTATTTCCTCCTTCGTCGTTTTTTTCTCGAGCTGATTCGATTTGAATATGTCGATTTTCGAAATTCAATTAACTGTTGATCGATCGATCGTAGGAGACGAGTCCCAATCGACAAAAAATCAACGACTTGTTGAATGATCGTTCAAACGACGACGGTCTCGAATGGGTTTCATGGCTTTACCGAAATGAGACGGCAATAATTAAAATATAACTATTTCTTGGCAATTATTGTTGAATTCAGTTCTTTGGCCGATTCGATTCAATTAAGTTCAATTGAATGAATGATTCAGCTGGAATTTTTACCCCGATTTTTTGGAGTCTTGGCATCTTGGTGTGTGTTTTGTCGATTGGGTTCCGATGCGTCGACCACCTACTCAACGCTTAACCAACACACCACATGCCTACCGTATGCTAATTCGAATGCATGATTTCGTCGATCGACGGAAATTATTTCCAATTTTCTGAATTGAACAATATCGATTTTAATTTTAATGATGACGACGACGACGACGACGACGATACCAACGACATTCCACCGAACGCTTTGAAAACGATCGGTTAATTTTTCTTTTTCGTTGTTGATGTTGTTGTTGTTGTTGTTTCTGCTGTTTCATTTCGTTTCGTATCTGAAAAGAAATTATTTATGCATCGTCATAAAAGTGTCATTAATTCATTTTAATGAATGAAATAAATTGTCATCTGTGGTGGGCATTAAAGCCAATTGATGTTTATTTCGACATTTGGACCATTTTCGTAAAATGCCTTTGATGCTTTGGCCATGATGTATTGATCGTTGAACAACAACAATTATCGTTTAAGGGACACATGCTGAATGAGAATTCGAATACGACAATAACCACAAGTACCGGCACATCAACGCTGCTATTGACCAACGTTCAAGCGAATCAAAGTGGAAAGTACACAGTTCAAATAATGAATCAACATTCATGTGATATTGCATCGGCATCGGTGGCTGTTGAATGTGCACCGGATCCACCTGGCGGACGACCAAGCATATCACAAGGTGTTGATCGTGTTTCGATAGCATGGTGTGGACCACCGTATGATGGTGGTTGCATGATAACGGCATTCATGTAAGTAGAAACGATCAGTTGTGGTTGGACAGTTGAAGGTAATGCACGTTCGCCCGTCGACAGCTTGGAAATGCAAGAGGAGAACAAGGAATGGGAAGAGCGTGCCATTGTGGTGGACAGTTTGGCGTACACGATCAAGGACCTGAACCAAGGCACATATCGCTTTCGCGTACGCGCCGAAAACATTCACGGACGCAGTGAACCGGGCCAGTCAAGTGACGGTGTGGTGATTAGCTACGTTGACAATGATCCACCATCGTCCCTATCGACGGTGGATGAACAACCGGATGGCGTGCAGGAGATCATCATCAAGCCTGGTGATGAGTTCAAGGCACAATTCACAATTCACGAGGAATTGGGTAAGGGTCGATTCGGTGTCGTGCACAAGGTCATCGAAAACGGTACCGGTCGAACATTGGCCGCTAAGATCGTCAAATGCATCAAGGCAAAAGACAAAGTTAAGGTGAGTTGGGTGCTCTCGCGATGAGTGTTTCGTCAGCGATGATCGATTTTCAACGAAATTTCTCTCAGATTCGCGACGAAATTGACATCATGAACTCGCTGCAGCATCCAAAACTGTTGCAATTGACTGCAGCCTATGAGAGTGCACGCGAAATCGTTATGGTTATGGAATAGTAAGTGAATAGCCCACTGTGGTTGAGTGTGTGTGTGTGTAGAAGTGTGTGGGACACACATCGCTCCTGCACATCCACGTTCAATCGTTAATTGATTGATATTTATCGTTTGACAGCATAACTGGCGGTGAACTATTTGAACGAGTTGTGGCCGATGATTTTACACTAACCGAACACGATTGCATTTTGTTTATGCGACAAATATGCGAAGGAGTCGACTATATGCACAGTCAATCGATTGTGCACCTAGATTTGAAGCCGGAGAACATCATGTGTCATACACGAACGAGCCACAAGGTATGACTCGGGCTGGGTGTGATTGCGGTAGAATCCCCTGACCACCCGACTCTCGTTTTTCAGATAAAAATCATCGATTTCGGTTTGGCTCAACGCATCACATCGGATAGTCCAGTCCGTGTACTGTTTGGAACGCCTGAATTTATCAGCCCAGAGATTTTGAATTATGAACCCATTGGCTTCCTCTCAGACATGTGGAGTGTTGGTGTTATTTGTTATGTTTTGTAAGTGCATCTGATGGGCGACACTGGGAGGCTCGGTGATTCATGTCTCATTCCATTCTCACAGACTTTCCGGTTTGTCTCCATTTATGGGCGAATCCGATGTGGACACCTTTGCGAATATAACACAAGCCTATTACGATTTCGATGATGAAGCTTTCGACACGGTAACTCAAGAGGCCAAGGATTTCATTTCGAATCTGCTGGTTCACCGGAAGGAGGAACGTTTGACCGCCCAGCAATGTCTGGACACGACATGGTTATCGCAAAACAATGAACATTCGACCAAAATTAAAATTTGCACAGACAAACTCAAGAAATTCATAATTCGTAGAAAATGGCAGGTATGTTTCGATTGTGTGCTTTGTTTTGAGGCCTTCATGAGTGTCAGCTCGATTGATGTTGTTGTTGGTTTTACTTTTGTTTTTTCGTTTTTTTTTCATTTGATTCGATATTCTCGCATGATTTCCATTTTGTGTGTGTATTTTCCCCTGTGTGCCGCTTGTTTGACGCTCATTCGAACCGGGCGGATAACGTAGAAAACTGGAAACGCCATACGAGCCTTGGGACGAATGGCCACATTGTCAGCGAACTCACGTCGAAATTCAGCAGCTTCTGGATCGGTTTCAAGCAGTCCACGTCATTCCATAACGACAACTGGAACTCCACCACCCATCCCCGTCATCCATATGTCATCCTTGAATGAGGAAGATCCTCCAGAACCGAAAACCAATGGCCGAATCAGCAAAGATAAACTTTGCAATGAACGAAGTGATTCGGGTTTCAGCGATTGTTCCAACTGTAGTTCCGAGAAAGCGCACGCTAATGGAGGAACTGCGTCAAATTGCGTTTGCGCACATCGATCACTATTCGATAAAGCATTTTCGATTTCCGAAGAGAAATCGGTTGAGGTGCCTGTTGATGTTAAACCGGAAGTGTCTCAAAAGGAGAATGGTGAGAAGCTCCCATCGGCCACCAATGGTCATCCCAAGCTTGATTCACCACCTTCAATCTCCGAGGAACACAATAAACTCAGCCCTGCTGAGGAGAAAGCTCCGTTGGTGCAGATCGCCGAGAAGATCCTCTCGAGCGCCGCCAACAAGAAACCGACTCAAGCAACGAAATCCATTTTCGATCCCATCGAACCGGTTGGACCAACCTCGAAACCCACATTGGTTCGCTCATCGAGCCTCCAACAGAAACGTGTTCACATCGAAAAAGATCCGATCATGAAATCCGATTTCACCAATACCATTCAGATGCGAAAGAAGTCCCTCGAATGCAGTGCCTTCAAGGACAAGCCAGCTACTCCAATTCGACCAACGATTTACGAACAATCCGGAAAAGTATCGAAATTACTTCAACGTTTCAGCTCAGAGAATTTTGCAAATCTACCGGAAAGTAATGCGTCACCGCAACACCAGACGAACGACAAGCCACCACCGGCTGAATTGATTCGAACGCACAACTCTGAAGTGCATCAGGCAACGTTCGAATCAAAGTCACTGTCACCGTTGCCGTCAAAACAAACCGTTGCGCCCAAGACCATTTCGAATCGCCTTGAAAAGTATGCAACGGCCGTAAGTAATGCTAACAATAACCAGCACAATGAAACTAAGAACAGCATGGAAATGAAGAGTGTGTTTGAACGTTTGTCGAATAATGCGTATTTGAACAGCAATAATCAACGCCAAAAAGCGAATACGTTGCCCGCCAAATTACAACAAACTGATAAAACTGTCATTAAATCGTCATTCAAAGCTAATTCCGTGGATCATCACACAACAACAACAACAACAACACCAACGACAACCAAGAGTAATTCCAAAAGGAGTGATGCCACAAGTCCGACTCGAACATCGATCTACAATCGGTCATCGCCAATACGGTTGAGTGGACGCGTGAAACAAGTCACAGAACGTCTGTCAGCACCAAAGACAACAATTGCGAATGAGAAATCAAAACAAATAACGACCACAACGAAAGCAACCCGAACAGCAACCGCCAAAAATGGGGCAAACACTGCTATGCGAACCCATTGATCGATCAGTTGCCCAGCTTTTCCAGTCGATTTCGATTGTGGATCATTTACGCAAAATATACAGATTTTGTTTTTTTTTTTAATTTTTTTTAGATAAAATTGTTGTCTTTCATTCTAATTAGATTTCTTTGTCTTTAGAAAACGTTCTGTTTTGATGATTTTTTTTTTGTTATTTTCGTTTTTCTGTCAATTTTAATTTTGAAATCGTTTTAGTGAAATTAGTTTGTCGAGATTGAATTTCTAGCGAAACTGTTGAATGAACGAAAACATCGGGAATGACAAATCATTATATATTTGATAAATCACTGGAAATGACGATTGTAATTTTGTTTGACTGAGCAAACTGCATAATCATAAGTGGATTTTGAA
>JANSTV010067595.1:0-11096 GCA_027564135.1 Lestremia cinerea
AAAAATGGAAGTGCTCGCGAGTGCTCGTTGGATAATGAGGCCTCTGCTCGATCCCACTTGCGATCCGCGATTTCTCCGATATTTTTCGATAACGTTGAGAATCTCATTCACTTTTTGTCTTTTTGGAACGGCCTGTAACGCCTACGAGAACGTCGAAAGCTTAACTAAAATCACGCAGCCACTCTTCGTGCTATCAAGCTTCGCATTGGGGCTCCTCATGTGGATCTCAACAATCCACCACAAACAGGATATTCTAGACATTTTGAACGCATTGCAAGCCATTGTTGATTCGAGTGAGTATCGCCAGCAAAAGGGAGTTGAAATTGTGGCTGACGCATCGAGTTTTTCAGAAGCGAATTCTCCGGTGATGTACTTCTATCGAAAGGCAGAACGGATCTCATCGAGAGTTTTTCGGATAAACGCGTTTTTTATGGCCCTCAACGTAGTGATTGTGTAAGTGTCTTCCCCGTGAAATTGGATCAAGGAGACTGATGTTGTTTGATTTGTCGCAGTATATGTTGGCCGATGGTGTATTGGTTGGTTCAATATCTTGGGTTGATCAAGATGGTTGGCCGACGGTTTTTGACCTGTGAAATCAGGTGAGTTTGGCGTCATAGTCGAGGGGTGCAAAACTCATCTTTTGTCATTCTTTGTACATAGCATTCCTTATTTGGATCCGTTGAAATCTCCAGTTTATGAAATGAGCTATTCTTTCATTTCTGTTGGTGGATCGTGTCTAGCTTTTGTGCACTTCATCGCTGGTACGTTCTTCGTTTGCGTCTGTTTGTACGTTTTCGCCTGTTTGGAAGACCTTCAGATTGCCTTCAGCCAGCTGCAAGACAAGTGAGTTTAGTTCGAAATCCGAGTCGAGAATCACCGATTCCATTTCAGGAAAGACAGGGCGTTTTTGGAAGGATTGACTGAAGCGGTGACGTTTCACATTGAGATCCTCCGAATTTGGGAGCTGCTCGCGAAGACGATGAGTGAAATTATATTTTCATTGTTCTCGTTTGACGCTTTCATTTTGTGCCTGTGCTTGTTCGGAGTTGTCATTGTGAGTAACAGCTCTCGCTGGTATCATATGAGGTTGACTAACACGTTACGGATCATACACAGGAATTCGATTTGATTTCCATTCTTGTTGCAATTTTTGTCCTTGTGACAATGTTCGCTTACTGCGCAATTGGCGAGATGGTGAACAACGTATTCCTCAAAGTGAACGAGGCGATTTATTTCTCGACCGAATGGTATTCAATGGCCCCACGCATGCGGCGCCATCTGATCATGAGTCTTCGGCAAACGCAACAGCCCTTGTATTTGAAAGGTCTGGGACTCACCGCTTGGGAATGCTCGCTCGAGAATTTCACGAATGTAAGTCAAAGCATTTCATCGCATAAGTGAGCTACAAATGTCCTTATTGGTTTTGCAGCTGCTCAATTTCTCGTACACACTTCTGACATTTCTGCGATCATTCGTCTGAGCGGACCTTTTGGAATGATTGGACTCAGTTCTGGAGCATTGGAGCACTTGAACGCACCTATTCAAGCAACCTGTACATCGCACTTGCACCAAATGTGCAGATAGCGCATCACAGCAGCAATTTCTGGTCACCGATGGCCCTTCGCTGTAATTAAATTTTCAATTCACACGAATTCTTCAGTCTGAGTGATTACCGATGACATACTCCGGTGGAAGGCAACCTGTGAAAGCTGGCGGTCAAGACCAGGTGAGTGACGTCATGGTCAAACTATGCAGGTCGCAACAATCGCTGAATTAGAAATGCAAGGCTTCCGTTTCGAGCTCACGGTTGCTGTTGGGAAGTTGAGTCCTCGCGGCAATAAGTTATTCTTGGCAACAAATGAAGAAAAGTTTTCAACAAGTTTTTCCATTTTTTCCTCCGTAAAATAGAGGAAGGTCGAAATTGTCGTCACAATTCATTACGACGAAGACACGTGCATCGAAATCGATTGGGATATGCAACGGTTGACGTGGCGAATCAATCAGTTGTCATCGAAATATTCAACATTTGACATCGCGTCGTGACGAACAGTGAATTTCGGACAAAACACAAAAATGGAAGTGCTCGCAAGTGTTCGATGGTTTATGAAACCTCTGATTGATCCATTTTGCGATCCGCGATTTCTCCGATATTTTTCGATTTCGATGACAATTTCATTCACTTTTTGCCTCTTCGGAGCCGCCTGTAATATCATCGAAAACATTGGAAGCTTAACTAAAATCACGCAGCCACTCTTTGTGATATCAAGCTTCACATTGGAGCTCCTCATATGGCTCTCAATTATCCACCACAAACAGGGCATTCTAGACATTTTGAACGCATTGCAAGCCATTGTTGATTCGAGTGAGTATCGCCAGCGAGGGGTGATTGAAACTGTGAGTGACGCCTCGTGTTTTTCAGAAGCGAATTCTCCGGTGATGTACTTCTATCGAAAAGCAGAAACCATCTCAGCGAAGGTTTATTCGATAAGCGCGTATTTCGTGGTTTTCACCGCAATCATGGTGTAAGCGCTTTCCACTCGAAATTCGATCAGAAGACTGATGATGTTTCTGATGATGTTTCTTTCGTCGCAGTACCTGTTGGCCGATGCTGTTTTGGTTGGTTCAATATTTTGGAGTGGCCAGCAGAACAGACCGCAGGCTCTTGCCCTTTGAAATCAGGTGATCTGTCGTCTGGGTCGAGGAGTAGAAAACTATGTTGTTTGTCATTTTTTTGTAGCATTCCTTATTTGGATCCTTTGAAGTCTCCATTTTATGAATTGAGCTATTTTTTGCTCTGTGCTGGGGAATATTGCCAAATTATCTTGCAATTCAGCACTACCGAGTTCTTCGTGGGTGTCTGCTTATACGTTGCCGCCTGTTTGGAAGACCTTCGGATTGCCTTCAGTCAGCTCAAAGACAAGTGAGTTCAGTTGGGAATCCGAGTCGAGATTCACCGATTCCATTTCAGGAAAGACAAGGTGTTTTTAAAAAGTTTGACTGAAGTGGTGACTTCCCACGTTGAAATCCTCCGAATTCGGGAGCTGCTCGCAAAGACGATGAGTGAAATTATATTTTCATTGTTCTCGATTTTTTCTTTAACTTTGTGTCTGTGCTTGTTTGGAGCCGTCATTGTGAGTAATTGCTGTCGCTCGTATAATATTAGGTTGGCTAACACATTTCGTTTCTATAAGAACATCGATCCGCTCTCCATACTCGCCGTGATTTTTGTCCTTGTGACAATGTTCGCCTACTGCGTTGTTGGCGAGATGGTTAACAACGCATTCCTCAAACTGTACGAGGCGATTTACTTCTCGACCGAATGGTACGCAATGCCTCCACGGATGCGACGCCACCTCGTCATGATTCTGCGACAGGCGCAACAGCCCTTGTATTTGAGGGGTCTTCAGCTCACCGCATGGGAATGTTCGCTCGAGAATTTCACGAATGTAAGTCGCATCAAGCTTTCCGATGCGAAAATGTTCCTCAAACTTCTTTTTTTGAATTCGCAGCTGATCAATTTCTCGTACACACTTCTGACTTTTCTGCGTTCATTCGTCTGAGTGATTATTTTGGAATGATTGAAATTATCTCTGGAGCACTGGAGCACATGAACGCACGTACAAGCAGCCAACCGGCTCTTATTAATCGTCACCGGTTCATCGCACTTTGATCAAATGTTCAGTTTAGCCAACTTGTTATCACCGATGTTTCTTTGCAATAATTAAATTTTAAATTCACAAGAACTTGTTGTTTTCATTTCTGCCCCGGCTGAATGACACCCTAGCCACCCCTGTTTGATAGCAAAAAGGTTCTCATCATCATATATTTCCGTTGGTATGCAAGAGCAACGATGAATCACTCCTGTTAAGGACTTGCGGCGAAAAGCTTGCCCTCAATTGCTTGTTGAGGTATTCTTTGGAGGGCTATTCCGTGCTGTTTCCAGAACTTTTGCTTAGACCAGAGTTGAGATATCAATTCGAGCTATCGATTTTAGATGTGGATGAGCATCGTCAGCGGTGTTCTATAAAACAAGATATGCCACAAAGATTTCGAACAAGAAATTCAAAATTCGCTGTGGAGAGGAGCTAAACCGGACCATTCTGGCACGTTTTCTTTCATACAAATTCACGGAACCGATGACCTTTCTCACATTCAGATATATGAATGATTGAAGAGTCATCCGATTCAATCCTCCGGCGGCGAGTCGACGCAACAAGCAAGCATTCACATTTCCATAATTGATCATTTGCCTTCGTATATTCCAGAAAGGGATTATTCATGATCAGATTGACTTTTCTCAGCCTTTCGATTTCCAACCAATAAATAATGTAATCGCATAATTCTTGACCGCTGACGTGAACGTGTGCACTTTTACAATTGAAATAAGCGGCGGTCAATTAAATTGAATTATTTGTTCAATTTATAATTGGCTTTCTGATTGAAATGCAACTTCGTATTTGCCGATGATAAGTGAATAAATAACAGAGTGTAATTGTTTTTTCCTTCGTTAAATGGATGGGGACCGATGTGACCATGAGGCATCATTACGACGAAGACAATTGCATCGATGACGAACGGAAAATGCAACGGTCATCGCAACCAATCAATTAGTTGTCATCGAAATACTGAGCAGTTGACAATCCGTTGGAGCGAACAGTGGAACACAATACAATGGAAACGCTTGCCAATGCCCGTTGGTTCTTGCGCCCTCTACTCGATCGCACGTGCGATCCGCGAGTTCTTCGATATTTCTCAATTTCGTTTCGCATTTCATTCACTTTCTCAATCTTTGCCGCGTCGACAAACAGCTTCGAAAATCTTGGAGACTTAGCCGAAGTCACGCAGTCGCTCTTTGTGGTGACGACTATGACTTTGGGGCTAGTCATGTGGCTGACGACCCTCCAGCATAAGCAACGGATCTCCGATATTTTGGACGCTCTGCAAGCCATTGTTGATGCGAGTGAGTATTGCCATTGAAAGTGCTGTGTTTGTGAATGAACCATTTTCACTTCCAGAGGCGAACTCTCCGGTGATGAGCTTCTATCGAAAGGCAGAAAGGACCTCGTCTAGTTTTTTTCAGAAAAATTCCTATTTCATGTTTCTAGTCTTAATGACAGCGTAAGTGTCTTTGCGCGGGAAGCGATGTTAAGCTAACTTTGTGTCTTTGGTCTCAGTTCCTGCTGGCCGATTGGATATTGGTTGATTCAAAGTCTTGGATTCATCAGCGCAAGAGACCAGCGTTTCTTCCCCTTCAAACTCAGGTGAATGACGTCTGATTCCAGTGAGACGGAGCTCAGCAGCACTTCTTCTTCCTCTTCAGCCTCCCGTTTGTGGATCCACTGCAGTCACCTGTTTTCGAGATGAGCTTTGTTTTGATCTGTGTGGCTGGATCGTGTGTAACTATTGTATACTACATCGCAAATGGGTTCTTCATTGGCGTCTGCTTGTACGTTGTCGCCTGTTTGGAAGATCTGCGGATTGTCTTCAGCCACCTCAAGGACAAGTGAGTTGAGTCAAATGTTGGACTCGACTCTCACTGATGTCATTTCAGGAGGGACAAAGCGTTCAAGAAAGCCATCACTGAGGCGGTGACGTTCCACGCTGAAATTCTCCGAGTTTGGGCGCTTCTCGCGAAGACGATGAGTGAAATAATATTTTTCCAGTTCTCGTTCGGTGCTTTCAGTTTGTGCTTGTGCTTGTTCGGCGTCGTCATTGTGAGTAGTTGTCCTCGCTCGTGCCATATTCCGACGGCTAACTCGTAACGTTTCACACACAGGACATCGATCCACTTTCCATGATTGTCGCAATTTATTTCTTGGTGGCAATGTTCGCTTACTGTGCTTTAGGCCAGAGTGTCTACAATGCATTCATCAAAGTGAATGAGGCGATTTACTTTTCGACCGAATGGTATGCAATGCCACCACGTATGCGACGCCATCTCGTCATGATTCTTCGGCAGACACAACAGCCTTTGTTTTTGAGGGGCCTCGAGCTCACCGCTTGGGAATGCTCGCTCGAAAACTATTCGAACGTAAGTTGCATGGAATATTTCAACACGAAAGTGTTCCTCAAGCGTCGCATTTTTGGATTCGCAGCTGATCAATTTCTCGTTCACACTTCTGACTTTCCTGCGATCATTCGTTTGAGCGGACATTTTGGAATGATTGGACTCAACTCTGGAGCATTTGAACGCACGTATAAGCTTATCGAGCATCTAGAAGCCCATTTTGGGGCTAATTAGTCATGGGCTGTTCATCGCACTTGCACCAAAGGTTCAGTTAGTGCATCACAACAGCAACTTGACATCACCGGCGTTTTTTTTTTTTCGTTTCTGACCCGATTGAATGACACACACAGCCATCCTCGCTTATTTTCTTCGGCGACCTTCCCACCATTACCGCTTCGAAATGCTGTTCAAGAAAAACCGCCCTAACCTCGGTTTAGATAATTTCCATTTGTTTCGTATTCGAAACTTCGAATTGCTTATAATTTTACGGATGGATGATATATATGTTTTCAAAATCTTCGTCCTTCGCCCAACGGAATGGTCGTAGGGTATCATTACGACGAAGACAATTGCAGTGAAAACAAACGGAAAATGCAACGGTCGACACGACCAATCAATCAGTTTGCATCGAAATATTCAGCAGTTGGCAATCCATCACAATAAACAGTGGATTTCGGACAAAAACCAAAGATGGAAGTGCTTGCAAGTGCCCGTTGGATCTTGCGACCTCTGCTCGATCCAACTTGCGATCCGCGAATTTTTCGATATTTCTCACTTTCATTGAGAGTTTCATTCACCTTTGAACTCTTTGGAGTGATCCTCAACGCCTACGAAAATATTAAAAGTTTGACTGAAGTCACGCAGCCGCTTTTCATGGTGTCAAACTTAACATTGGCGCTCTTCATGTGGCTCTCAACACTCCACCACAAGCAAGACATTTTGGACCTTCTGAACGCATTGCAAGCCATTGTTGATTCGAGTGAGTATGAACAACAGTTTGGAGTTTAAATTGTTAGTGACGTATTGTGTCTTCTGAAGCGGATTCTCCGATGATGAAATTTTATCGAGAGGCAGAGCAAATCTCGTCAAGAATTTTCAAGAAAAACGCAAGTTTTCTGATAGTGATCCTAAATTTTGGGTGAGACGAAACGTCGAAATTTGATAGAAGGACCTACTTAGTTTCTTTGCCCGCAGACTCCTTTGGCCGATAGGATATTGGCTCGTCCAACATTATGGTTGGACCAGCACAACAACCCAGCGATTTCTGCCCTGTGAAGTCAGGTGAATGACATCACGTGCGAGCGGAGCAAGACTCAATGACATTGTTCATTATTTTGTAGCCTCCCGATGTTGGATCCGTCGGAATCACCTACCTACGAAGTGAGCTACTTTTGCATCTGTGTTGGTGCATTGTGCATTTGCACTGTACACTACATCGTCAATGGATTCTTTTCTGGTGTTTGCTTGTTTGTTGTGGCCTGTTGGGAGGACCTACGGAATGCCTTCAGTCAGCTCAAGGACAAGTGAGTTACACTGAATGATCGACTCGAGCCTCACCGATGTCATTTCAGGAGAAACGAAGCGTTCATGAAAAGCCTCACTGAGGCAGTCAGGCACCACACTGAGACCCTCCGAATTTGGGAGCTCCTCGCTAGGACGATGAGCGAAATAATTTTTTTCCAGTTCTCATTCGGGGCTTTCAGCTTGTGCTTGTGCTTGTTCGGCGTCGTCATTGTGAGTAGCAGTGCTTGCTCGGGCCATATTTCCTCGATTTACTTGTAACGTTTCACACAGAAAATCGATCCGCTTTCCATCGTCATTGCCGTTTTTTTCTTGGTAACAATGCTCATTTACTGTGTTGTTGGTGAAATGGCAAACACCGCATTCCTTAAAGTGAGCGAAGTCATTTACTTCTCGACCGAATGGTACGCAATGCCACCACGGATGCGACGAAACCTCGTCATGATTCTTCGGCAGGCGCAACAGCCCTTGTATTTGAGGGGTCTGGGACTCACCGCTTGGGAATGCTCGCTCGAGAATTTCACGAATGTAAGTCGCATCAAGTTATTCGACGCGAAAATGTTCCTCAAACTTCTTCTTTTTTTTTTTTAATTTGCAGTTGATCAATTTCTCGTTCACACTTCTGACATTTCTGCGATCATTCGTCTGAGAGGACATTTAGGAATGATTGGCCCCCACTCCGGAGCATTAAAACGCACGAATAAACCAGCAACCATCACCTGAGGCCTCACTAATCGTTGTCTGCTCACCGCACTTTCACCAAAACTTCAGTTTACGCAACTTGACATCACCGAAATAACTTCGAAATAATTAAATTTTCAATTCGCAACAATTTTCCTCGTCACATAGTATATTCCTGGCCAAGGCAATCGGCGAAAGCAGTTCTTAAAAACAAGGTGATGACGTCATTCAGCACTAGCCGAATTAGAAATGCAAGACTTTCGTTGCGAGTTATGAATTGTCGTTGCGAAGTTGAGCACTCGCGACAATAGGTTATTCTTGGAAGCAAGTGAAAGAAAGTTTTCAACAAGTTTTTCGATTTTCCCATCGTTAAATGGAGGAAGGCTGAATGTACAGTAAGATATCGCTATGAAGAAGACAGGTGCATCGAAATCGATCAGACAATGCAACGGTTGACGTGGCCAATCAATCAGTTGTCATCGAAATATTCAACAGTTGACATCGCGTCGCGGCGAACAGTGAATTTCGGACAAAAAGCAAAAATGGAAGTGCTCGCTCCTGCTCGCTGGATAATGAGGCCTCTTCTCGATCCCACTTGCGATCCGCGAGTTTTGCGATATTTTTCAATTTCATTGAGAATTTCATTCACTCTTTGTTGCTTGGGAGCAGCCTTTAACATCTTCGAAAACATTGGAAGCTTAACTAAAATCACGCAATCAATTTTTGTGGTAACAAGCATCATGTTAGCCCTCTTCATTTGGCTCTCAACAATCCACCACAAACAGGACATTCTAGACATTTTGAACGCATTGCAGGCCATCGTTGATTCGAGTGAGTATCGTCAGCGAGAGGTAGTTGAGATTGCGAGTGAAGCATCGAGTTTTACAGAAGCGAGATCCCCGGTGATGTACTTCTATCGAAAGGCAGAACGGACCTCATCGAGATTTTACCGGATAAGCGCTTATTTTGTGGGCTGGAGCGCAATCATGGTGTAAGTGTTTCCCACTCGAAATTCGATCAGAAGGCTGATATTGTTTCTTTGGTCGTAGTTTCTGTTGGCCGATGCTGTATTGGTTGGTTCAATACTTTGGAATGACCAACAGAGCAGACCGACGGTACTTGCCCATCAAAATAAGGTGATTGGAGTCTTTGTCGAGTCGTCCAAAGCTCATCTGTTGTCATTCTTTTGTAGCATTCCTTATTTGGACCCATTGCAATCCCCCGTCTATGAGTTGTTCTATTTTTGTGCGAGTATTTGTTCACTGTGCCTAGGTTTTGTGCAGATCATCGCTGATACGTTCTTCGTGGGTGTCTGCTTGTACGTTGTCGCCTGTTTGGAAGACCTTCAGGTTGCCTTCAGTCAGCTCAAAGACAAGTGAGTTCAGTTGGTAATTCGATTCGAGACTCACCCATTTTCATTTCAGAAAAGACGAGGCCTTTTTGGAAGGGTTGACTGAGGCTGTGAAGAACCACATTGAAATCCTCAGAATTTGGGAGCTGCTCGCGAAAACGATGAGTGAAATTATATTTTTCCAATTCTCGTTTGGAGCTTTCGTTTTGTGCCTGTGCTTGTTCGGCGTCGTCATAGTGAGTAGCTGTCCCAAGTGGAAATTAAAAGTCGTAAATGATTCTCAATTGAGCCATGTTCGCTATGATCATACAATTCTCGCCAGATTCAACTTGAATGATAATTTCGCTAAAATAGCATTTTAAAGAACTCAGATTGAGACTTTCTCTTTCTCGAAAATAGCATTGAAATTGGTTATTTGAGAAATCATTTGACTTAAGTCAATTGACAAAGCACGGCCGGCCCGGTAGCTGCAAGCGTTTGTAGTGTAGAAATGAGACTCGATTGAATCCTCAAATCGTGGTTCGTCGAACATTCAATTTGATCTCAGTAAGGTTGTTGACAATAGTATGTATCATTGAGGTTAAAATTCAAGTCTTAATTGAGATCCTTGAGACTTTTTTTCTTCCCGGGCTAGTATTGTATCTGCCATCGCTCGTGCCATAATTCATCGGCTTACTTTTACGTTTCACACACAGGAAGTCGATCCGCTTTCAATGAATACCGCAGTATTTTTCCTTGTCACAATGTTCGCTTACTGCGCTGTTGGCGAGATGGTGAACAACGCATTCCTCAGAGTGAACGAGGCAATTTACTTCTCGACCGAATGGTACGCAATGCCTCCCCGCATGCGACGCCATCTCGTCATGATTCTTCGGCAGGCGCAACAGCCCTTGTATTTGAGGGGTCTGGGACTCACCGCTTGGGAATGCTCGCTCGAGAATTTCACGAATGTAAGTCAAAGCATTTCATCGCATAAGTGAGCTACAAATGTCCTTCTTGGTTTTGCAGCTGATCAATTTCTCGTTCACACTTCTGACTTTTCTGCGATCATTCGTCTGAACGGACCTTTTGGAATGATTAAGTTCAACTCTGAAGCACTAGAGTACTTGAACGCACATACATAACCATTGAGCATCAAGGAGGCCCATCTGCGGACTAACTAGTCGTTGCCTGTTCATCACACATGCACCAGAGGTTCACTTAGCGCATCACAACAGCAAATTGAGATCACCGATGTTTCTTTGCAATAATTAAATTTTGAATTTACAAGGACTTTGTTTTCATTTCTGCCCCGGTCGGATGACACCCACCTCATTCTTCGCTTTATTTTTTTCCTTTTCTTAATTTCATCGACGATCTCTTCATCGTTACCCCATGTTGATCAACATCGTCCCAGCGAGTGCTTGGTCGAGTAAAATTCGCCAGACTCACGAGGTGAATCAAAGGAAAATCCCAACGAAATGATGATGTCAAGTGCGATGAACCCAAAACAAGACTGACAAATGACTGACCAGCCAATGAATGTCACAAATAAGC
>JANSTV010067606.1:0-23342 GCA_027564135.1 Lestremia cinerea
GGCCATTGATGTGTGAATATGAATTATGGATTGGGCGAGCACTGAATGGAACAAACATTGATTTTCTTTCGACCGAGCAGCCAATTCCGATTTCGATTTCCAAATTTCTTGCAAGCGGCTAGTGGTCCACCTACAAGCGCACCTTCAAAACGAGCGTACTTTTGCCCAAATGGGGACTTGTTCAATTTTCAATCGGCCTTGATCCCAAATCACAAATGATTTGCTTTGACAAAGTCGAATCGATTCAAATGCGAATCACCATTTTCGATTCAGTTCAACTGCTCATTTTGGACGTGCATTTGAGCGAAACCAACGGGCAAATTGACGGGCCGCGTTTGAATGTTGGCAAAAGCAAACATCAAGACATGATTTTTCAAGCTGTTTCGTGCTTCCCCAGCAAATGACCTAATGGCGGTCGGGCTAATCGATCGTTAATTTCAAAAGAGAAAAACAGAGAAACAAATCAGATTTCCATGCTGTCGAACGACATGTGTTTTGAGAAACGTTTCCTCTGAATCATTTTCATAAATACCGGCCGAAACGGACCGTCCACAGCGGAAAATTCCGGTTTTCGTTCGAGGTTCATCGGAGGCGGATCTCGTGAAAAATGGTATGACGTCACGCCATGCTCGAGAAGGAAACTTTGGGTGATTTGTTATCGACGATCTGAGCTCCTTTGCAATCCTTTCCGCTCGATTCTGATGGAAATGTTACGCTGACCGCCGGCCAACAATCAAGATCATGATCTGGGTCATGTTACGAGTCTTGCAATTGAATTTCAAGACGAAATCAATTGGCCAAGCGATAAATCAGCTCGATCACGACGCCATTCAACATTCGCATTGCATGAAAAATGACAAGTAATTTTTCCTCCACGACCTTTTTGTTTTTGCCGAATGCGAATCGTAAATCATTTCCACTTCCGCCCAGAATTTCCACGTAAAATGTAATGCTTATTTCGGGAAAAATTTCCGCTCGAAATGTCAAGAGCTTCGCTGATGGCAATGCCATTTCAGGTGTCTTCGCTAATGTTGAATGGAGATTTGTGGATTTCGAAATTGAAAATGAACGGTTGAAAAACTCCGACTGAACAGTGGAGGTATGAAACAAAAGCAGGAAAGAGAGAGAGAAAAAACATTTGGAAGGAAAATGTTGCGTTACCTCGAAATTGTAAATGGGATCTGCAATGGGTGGCAATGTGAAATGTTGTGTGTCGCGGCATTCCACTGGCGGTAAATGCACGCAATCATCGTTTATTAACAGCTCAACATGTTGAATATTAATTTTCTTTCCAGATTTCCATTCAAACTCAATTCGATGCGATGCGATGGCTATATTTAGCCCACCATCGAAAATGCTTTATGCTTTATGGAAATGTTTGGCAAACTCATTACAATGAATAACCGTTCAGACAAAAACGTTCAATGGTAATATCAGTTTCTTATGCAAACAATCCATTCGGAACTGCGCTTCCTTCGTCGAACAATAACAATAACCGATTCTTAACGATCCAAAGATTAATTTGCACAATCGCTATCATGCAAATATTTGAGTGGAGCAACAATGGAATGTTGAATGTTGTTTCTTGTGGAGCCACTTTGCGAAATTGGCGAGCAGGGGGGGTTGTCGGAGACGGCGTTTGATGGAAAAGCGATCAGCGTTGATGGTATTCGATATCGAGTCGAGTGACCCATCCTCGATGTAAAAACAAACAAATTGTTTTCGACAAATCGCATGGGAAATCTTGACGGAAATACTTGGCCAAATAACTGGAACATGAAAGTGCCCAACGGAAGAGGACCGTTCCACTAAGGCAAATGTCAAAGTAGGTTAGCCGGGTGGCATAAATAGGAATGCTGTGGTATTTTAATGCCGTTCGCAATTATAGATAAAGAAAAATAACAAAAGTCATTAAAAACTTTTTGTCGGTTGCCTCAAATGGCGGGCAACGCGGAGCAACGAATCGCGCAAAACGAAACCAGTAATTCATTTGCATGCAAGAATGGGAATGCATCTCAGAAATGATGAAAAAAGCAAAGGCAACTGGGCGAATGAGGGAAAATCGAAAATGACATTCTCAAGTAAGCAAACTGCAAAACCCTTGCGTGTTCGCCCCTTTGAGGTGAATTTTGACAATTTTCTTTTCTGTCGCACGAAAATCATGTGACGATGGTTTGTTGTTTGGTACCAACATCGTACCTAACAACCATTCGCACGCACATCATCGATCAATGACCTGCTTGTCGGTTTCTGCAAATGCATTGAGACGCCGAAACACCCAAATATGGGAATCGAGACGGTTTCAAATCCTGCCATTGACTCACCGACTCACCGAAAATACCCGTTCGATGCGTGTTTCGCATGCCAATGACTGTTGACTGTCGACAGGCCATTGAGTGCGTGTGTGTGTGTGAGTGTGTTCTTGGACGGTATGCACCATGCAAACATCTCATGGGGGGGATATTTCGTTTTGATTAAATTTGGCATCGAAATAGGCAAATTGCCTGTCAGAAACGCCGTGAAAATGCAATGCACGTCAGTTTCGGTAATTTTCCAATTGGATTCATTCGCATGCAGAACGGATGTCACACACTACGACAAAGATGAGATTGGGTATCCGCCCTTGACAACTGTCGTATATCTCAATTTGATCGAAATTCGGCCCAAAGCACAAGCGCCTCGTCATGAAATATTCATTGGATTTTCGATAAAACAATCGATTGCCGCTCGGAGGCCTTGTCATTCATAAATAAATCAATCGGTCGATCGAGTCGATATCGAAAATGGTGTTGAAAACGAAATCAACTAGATTTTTCGAAACTGGTTCTAATGCAGCCGTTATTAAAAACGGGGGAAATAGCATTGTCACCGCTAATCGACCCATTCGCGATAATTCGCAATTCAAACATCTCACGATGAAATCTTAATGAGAAATCGATTTTCTGATGTGGCTGCTTTGCGAATGTCTTTTTTGCAACGTGATAATTTGTTGACAAAACAAATGATTATATTTTATCTGATTGACACTTACCGCTGTACAATAATTTATAACATTCCACGAATGGCAATTCGACAATTCGATTGAATCCACATCACACGCTAATCACACACCGAGAATCTATGGATTTGTCCACCGAAACGGTATTTGAATGCAGCGCGAGAGAGTGAAATTGAAAGCACAGCGACGGCTATTGTGACCGGTTGGGACTGAGAAAATAACTGCAGCAGCTGGTTGAACACTTCAAGTGTCAAGGTAACGAGGTCGAGTTCATGTTGTCGCGCGTGCCATTTGAATTTCCGTTGGGTTTTCATAATTTTCAACCGATGGATATTTGTCATTTTTTTCTAATGGGAAAATAGCTGAAAAACGATGAAATTCAATGAAAATCATGGAATCTTGAAAGAAAATTTTCAAATTATTTTTGGATTCCGTCCAAAAATTGCGCATCCAAAATATCGAACGCTGTCCAAAAACCAACTTCACAGTGCTGATACGTCAAGGCGAACTGTCACCATCAACCGCGCATTTTCTTGCGTTAGTTTGTTGCGAAAATTTGCGCTGCGTTCGCTATTGATTCGTTAAAAGAGTCTCAGTTCAATTCAAATTACACAAGAAATTCCGCAAAGAAATCCCGGTCTTGCATTGGCACCAACCGAAAATGGATAATTTCTTCTTGAGCTATCGAGAGGTGATTCCAAATCAGACGAGCTCGCAGCACTGGAGAGACATTACGTTGAACACCGGTTAGTGTTTTGAGGTTAGGTTTACCCAGCGATCATCTAAACCGCAACGTCTGGCTTTTGTTCCCTTTCAGGAGCCGTTCAAAGCACCCTGCAAGACATTAAAGTTGCCGAGAAAGCCGGTGGCTACTACTACAAAGATGCGTCCAAGATCTGCAACCGGAATCGTTTCATTTACTGGTGAGTATTCTGCACTGGGCGCGCTTCAGATTGAAGACGACTATAATGCTCTTTTGCATCTTCCGCAGGCGCACCAATCGCGATATCTTGGAACTTTCTGAAGTGAGCCTTGACACGAATCTGATCGACAACAATGTGCGATACAAATTCACCGATTCGCCAGTGTTGTCTGTTGGAATTTTCGAGCATCTCGATCACGTCATTGTTCTGGTGACCACCGTCAGCAGTGTGCACAATTTGAAATACCCGCATCCGAGCAAATTGCACAAAACCAACGAGGAAACGCAGTCTTGCTCGATTTTCCACAATGCTACGGCTCATTCAGCACGAGATCCCGCGTTTTTTCATGTTATTGGTCATGCTGCTTCGCCAAGTGAGTGTTTGAATGGGACTGTTCTTGATCGGTGCTGATTAATGTTGCATTTCAGATAACCCCATTCCACACACGGCTGCATGTTGGCTCCACGAAAGTGGAAAGGAGGCATTTTTCTCGCTGGCCTACCAAAATAACCTGCTATTATTGACCATGAACACCATCACGGGGCAGACGAATACCATTGAGCTGAAGGAGCATTACATTGTGCCCAGGATTTTCTCAAATATCACAGGCGCTTTGCGGTAGGTCCTGGTGGAGGATAGTCAAAGATGAGGGCTCACGTTTTCGATTTGGAATTTCAGGGGCAAGACAACCACTTCGGATAGTCAATACGCCACATCGCTCGCGTTCAGCGCTCTGGACAATTCAGTTTTCCTCTACGCATTGTATCGCGATGATCACATTCGAATGTGGTCGACCAAAATGAATCAATGCCTGGCCACGGTGCATTGCTCTCAAAGTGCTAACGAGTCCCGGCAGCAAGGTTGTGAGTTTCCCATCGAATTCAATTGCTCTTCGTCTTTACTAAAATCTTCCCTCTCGCTTTCAGCACAAACAAACACCCTTCGCCGAGCATCACCAAACATGATTAGCGCATTCCTCTGTTACTCCACCGGATCAGAGTTTGTAACGATTCGTACAATCAACGAGGGGCCAGCTACTTGGTCGCTTCAGCTGACTGACTCAGTTCAGGCGCCGGAATTCGATTTGGTTGAATTCGACATAAATGAGTCGCGCATTTGGGCCTTGTGGTGCAACGCTCAAGGAGAATTCAATGTTTCAAGTTATGCTCTCGCATCGAACGGGCGAACGAGTTGGATTGCGGCCGGACTGGAAGTGCTCCCCGATCGATATGCCAAAGTTGAACAAGGCATCGATCCTCGGCAAGCTTTCTGCTCGTATATTTTCTATCCGGGACGATTCCAGCGGGATGTCATCGACAAGGCACTCGTGATGTTCCGTCGCTCGAGCATGCTGTCCGATCCGAATGTTTCATTGGCTGTGTTGAAAGACCGCGTCTGCTACGCCGTCGAACAGGAGGTGCAGACCGAATTGAAGGACTATGAAATCACTGACGACTTGTACATCGAAACGTGTTTCAAATTTTGGGAGAGGTTCTACTCATGTTGCGAGCAGTATCACATCAAGGCTTCACAGCCCATTGGCCTGGTCATTTTGGAGTCTGTCGGCGGTGTGTCGATCATAAAAAAGAACTCATTCTCGCTGCTGCGACCCTGCGATTTGCTGGAACATCTTATGATCGTTGGCGAGAACGTCGATCTGGATCATTTGGATGAGTTGCAGTTGGAGGATGAAAAGACCTGTGAAGCTGAGGATCTCGTCAAGCTTATCTCAATTCTTGCCGTTTTGGAGCAACAAATCGCTGACGAAGACAAAAACGACTTTGACACGAAACTTTACGAACTCGAAATCCCGAACGCTGTGGTGGCTACGCTGATATCGGAATTGTTGTCGCCAGACTATGAGCACAATTTCTCCAGCGGAGATTTCCTCACGAATATCAACGAGCAGATCAAATTCATTTCCCAACTGCCGGCCGCGATGATTCTGCTGCTTAAAATGCTTCAAATGGACGATGGACAACCGGAGGCTATGCAAACCCATGCTGAATTGTCTCAAGCGTCTCGTGTCTTCCTCTCAGTGGGGCATCTCTTCGAAAGCCAAACAGGCATTTCATTGGTGGCCGAATCGCTGCGTCAAATCGCTGTCATACGCTACTTGCTGTGCCGCAATCTACTCATTTTGCAACATATTTTGATCGAGTCAAGTGACCTGCAACGCGACACCATCGAAATGATTCGATCCAGATGCATGCCTGAAACGGTGGTCTTCGTCCAAGCCTACTACGTGATGGTGTGGACTTGCGAGACTTCGGCTCTGCCATTGTCACCAGCTGCATTGTAAGTGAATTGACGACTCTCAGATTTTGGAGGGAGAAACTAAATTGTATTTGCGTTTCAGAGATGGCAGCATTCAACGATTGGGCGTTTTGCAGCTCTCCGACAATCGCTACAAGCAACGCTCTTCGCAACCGACCACTGTACTTGAATTGTTCTTGCGCGGTCGAGGCTCAACAACTGGGCTTTCTTTGTTGGTCGAAAGCCAGTTCCGGAAACTCTCCGACCCAAGGTGGCAATACACACTGCTGCCACTGTCAACGATCGTCGGTCAGCTGATTTGGGCCGTCTCGGGCAACTTCATCTTCGGTGAATGGCTGATTGGAAGCTGTCAGCACATCATCATCCAGGAATATGTTCGCCTGCTCAACAGTTGGTGCGAATGGAATCAATGTTCACGTCATTTCATCGCGGCTATTTCTCTGCTCGATAACGGTGAACCACACAAAGCGTTCGACCTTTTCATGCAGGCCGCAGATGGTCTGCTCAATGAGGGTTTCCTCGAGAAAGTCATTCTACAGTCGACCAATGTTACTCAAAACGAAGCATTGACTCAGTATTACCTCAAGGTCATTCAACTGTTCGAGCAACATTCTGCTCTCGACTGCGTCATTCAACTGGCCAAGGCGGCGATCGACAATCTCGAACCGACAAATCCGCAATTGGCGATGTTCCAGTCGATCGTTTTCACAAATCACCTCCAGCTGGAACATTACACCGAAGCCTACCAGGCGCTGATCAGCAACGCGGAGCTATCACGCCGGAAGGATTGTCTACGCCAGTTGGTCGTGCGCTTATTCGAGCAGCAACGCTTGGATTTGCTACTTCAATTCCCATATCGCGGATTACAAGACGAATTGGAAACGATTGTCGAGTCACGCGCTCGATCGATGGCCATCGAAGGCAACAAGTATTACGACTTCCTCTACGCATTCCACATTGAAAAGTCGAATATGCGAAAGGCGGCCACAATTATGTACGAGCAAGCGTTGCGTTATTTGATGGAATGCGAGAATTCAACGGCAGTCGAACGGCGATACGAATGTCTGTTGACTTGCATCACGGCACTGAACATGGTCGAGGAGAAATACGCATGGATCGCTCGACCGACAATCAATGAAGACGTACAAAGCAGTCGAATCGATATGGAAACGGAAGACATGGAAGTCGAGGAGGGCGCTGCCGTTGAGCAAAAGGTCACAGTTTTGGAAATCGGTGACATTCGAAAGGAATTGCTTCTGGCTGAAGCACAGATTGCATTGTCGAAGCATCGAAAGGAGCTAAACACCATTTTGAATGCTGGTCCAGAGGAGCTGGTAGCCGTTCTCGCTAACACCGGCTTGTACACGGCCGCCGTGAAATTGGCCAAAGAACACAAGAAGAGCATTGCGAATGTTCTCCAAATCCTGACATTTGCCTGCATTCGCGCAACCGATGAGAATGCAAACGAAACTTGGAGCTGGTTGCAAGAGAATGACTTGGCAGATTTGCCGCACAAGAATCGGGCAGACGATATGGCGTGGCAGCTTTTGCAGCAATTGATCGATGAAAACGAGCAGCCCAATTCGACGACCCTCCACAAGGCAGTCTCAAACAAAATTCTCAGCTTGGGTGAGTTCCTGCCACACTGGCTGAACTTGTCTTACAAGCGGATCAAACCGACCGAATTGCTGGGCTTGTACGTCGCCCATGGACGTCTAGTCGAAGCGACCGATTTGGCAAATGAGTACATTTCAGCCATGATCGGCACCGGAGGCGAATATTTCGGACTTGAGAACCCTTTGCACGCCACATTGCCGCCATTGTGTTTCCCCATCAACACCATCGATTCGCTGATGTACAATTTGGAATTGAACTCCAAAGACGACGAATACGCTGACTGCCTGAAGGATCTGCAGAAATCCGTTTACAGATACATCGATACCGTCAAACGAGTGTCAAAGGACCGCATCGAATACGGATTTATTTGATCGCCTGGAGCCAATTAGATTAAGTTTTCATTTGATTCTAAGGGATTTTTCAGTTTTGGATTTTTGAAAAAACAAAATTAAAATAAAGTGCTAAATTCGTCACGTCATCGCTGGTGGATTGCCTTTGGATGACAAATCTGATATATTTTTTCGAATAATCGCATTCTTAGACTACAAATTCATATTGATCTGAATATTTTAAAATGCAAAGGAGAAAATAATGGAAAAAAATATGATTGAAACGAGCTCAGACGATTTCGTTGATCAAGAGGCTGTGCAAGGACAGGAAATCATCATGCAGATCGGGTTTCAGCTTGCTGATGGCTTGGTCATAGAGGTAGCTGACGTTCTTCGGTTCGCCAACAGTCCGTTCAAACTTCATGTATCGAAGCCAGACCTCTGTTTGCGTTTCTCCAAAGTTCCTGGTCATCGCCTCCAAAATTCCTCGCTCGAACTCAGTGTCGCGCTTCAACTGCAAACGAGTCATTTGTTAATCATTAGTTTCGGTGAAAGCGGAAGCTATCCCGCGGCACTTACCTGCTTCGCCTCCAAGTCAGACATCATCGTATACACCTCATAGCACTGGGGATAGCAGGTAGTGAATATCCCGTAGATGAGTCGCGCCTTCTTCAAATTCATTGTGGTCGCCAGCAAGTACAGCACTTCCCCTTTGAGCTTGTTGAGCACCGGCAGTTTCTGTGATGCCAAGTCTTTGATCACGTTTTCGAATTCCGTATTCGAGTCTGGAGTTTGAAGCGCCTTCAAATACACGATGTACAAGTGCCACACATCGCTGGCCAGCGGTCCAAGGACCCTTCTGGCTCTTTTGAACACCTCTCGAACCTTTTTGAATATGCCCAATTGGATGTAATAGCGCATGTATTGCGTCCACATTTTCCGTGAATCGTTGAATACTTTGGTCGATTTCTCAAGGACCTGGTGAATGGAAGATGAAATTAATTCTGCGCCACCGACATTGATCAAACTTGCAACCCACCTCAGGTATGAGCTCATCTCGTGGATTTTGCGTGAAAAGTAATTCGATGTACTGCAGGAAGTGAGTCTCGGACATTCTGTTGTTTTCATTGCACGACCGGAATGCTCTGCTGAGCGACATACGTTTCAATTGCGCCTGTGTAGTCAGGTCGTTGTTCAGCTCAAGCAAAGCGCCAATGTAATACTCCCACATGGCTGGCGTGTCCACCTGTTCATCAAAAGAGGTTCGTGGAAATGAATCGCTTGACCAAAAACAAACAGTCTAAGAAAACTCACCACTTTGCATGCTGCATCGTAGACTTGAACGCATCTTTCGATGCGCTTCTTCAAAGTGGCTGCAGCCCCAGCTTGTTCTGCTGATTTCAAAATGCCAGCTTTGCTGTCGACCTGCGTTTCTTGTTTGATTGATTCATTGAATTCGACATGCGTATCCGGGTTTGCCAACCCATTCAGTTCACGCTGAGCTAACGTGTGCCAAAGAAGCTCGCGATGTGGAAACAGATCACGCATATTGTCCAAAATGAGCTTCTGAATCGGTTTGGCATTCTCGAATTTGTCAACGACGCCCAACATTTCAAGGTAATACTCGATATTTGAGAATTTCTTCTTGCCATTCGTGTACACCACCTCGGCATGTTGCAGGGCTAACTCCAAAGGTGCCTTTCTCTTGTTTTCCAATTCGATTTGGAAGAATGTCGAGTAAAGTTTCAACGATTCGGGATGCGTTTGTTGAGCTCGCAAGAGCAAGCCTTTCACACGATGATCTTGATAATTCTCATTGTATTCCCACAGGATGGCGCGAATCCACACTTCCGGTTTGTGACCATGGAACTGCAATCGATAGAAAATTAATTTTCACTTGCCGAAATCGGCTGGGACGAGGGTACTCACCGACAGCATACGATCAAAAGTTGCGGAAATGTCACTTTCGAACTTGAAGCTATGCAAGAATTTGATGTATTCATCCCAAAATCGAGTGTCTTCGGGGAATTTAGTCAGCGCCTGTGTGTAGAGCTGCTTCATTCGCAGGGCAATCATTTTGTTGATGGTGTTGTGAACTGGCGTTGCCGCAGCCTTGATACGCTCTTTTGTCGCACTGATTACATTGCGTTCGTACTTGAGGTATTCCAGAAAGTCCTTCATTTCCCGCGAAGGTTGTGTCACGCGGTATTCATAGCCTTCCCGCGCTTTCTTAATAGCCCTAAAAAATTGATAATGTTTTTTTTTTTGGTTATCCGTGACAAAGCGTTCCGGAGAAATTTCCAAAACTCACATTACTTCCTCGTCTTTGTAAAGATTCGTTTTCAACATTTGTTCGTACTCGGGCAGAGCACGCTCTTTTCTCCATTCCACAAATTCCGACATCTTCACGAGGTTTTCGTCAACAAACCTTAAACAAAACTCTTCTGGGCTTCGGAACACAGCAATCAACCTGAATACTAAGTTGAAATCAATTCAATTCGCACGATTTTTTTTAGTTTATCGCTGTGTATTCGCACCATGTGCCTCCACGACAATAATAAAGCAACCAAAGTGTCAAATCCAGCTAAATAACAAGCGCACCGGCCGTCTGCGGCCAAATGCGGAACTTATTTGAAATACATGTGGACGATTTGTGGAGAGTTGCGTCCAGCTGTCAAATGGCTACCTGGAAGGTTTTCAATTTTGGCGCAGAAATTTCGAGCGCATAACCTGCGATTGGTTTGTTTGGAAGTGACATTGTTGCGGGCATTTCATTCGGACGGTTTTATACGTTTCCCATCAATTATGGCACTTTGGGTGGATAAACATCGGCCGCGTCGGCTCTCCGATTTGGATTACCATCGCGAGCAATCCGAGCAACTGATAAATCTGGCAAAACAAGGCGATTTTCCTCATTTGATGTTCTACGGTCCGTCCGGTGCTGGTAAAAAGACGAGAATTTTGTGTTTGCTCCACGAAATCTATGGAAGCGGTGTGGAACATCTCAAGAACGAAACGTTCCAGTTCACCACGCCGTCCAATCGTAAGATCGATATCATGACGGTTGGCAGCAATTACCACCTTGAGATAAATCCATCGGATGCCGGTATTTACGATCGTATTGTCGTCGTCGAATTGATCAAGCAAATCGCACAAACTCGTAATCTCGACTACGACGGCCAACGAGACTTCAAAGTGATCGTTTTGTCAGAGGTCGACAACTTAACGAAAGACGCACAGCATGCGCTTCGTCGAACCATGGAGAAATACATGGCAACCTGTCGGATAATACTTTGCGTTAATTCAACGTCACGAGTCATTCCAGCCATTCGCAGCCGTTGTCTTGGTATTCGCGTGTCTGCTCCTTCGGTCGATGAGATTGTCAACATTTTAGAGGTGAGTGCTCGCCGTAGATAACCCACAGAGCTCAACACGTTTCACCATTTCTAGGCCACTTGCAAGAAAGAAGGCTGCACGGTGCCTAAGGAACTAGCGGAGCGAATTGCAAAGCAGTCGGAACGGAATCTTCGTCGTGCTCTGCTGCTGATGGAAGCCGCTCGAGTCCAGCAATATCCGTTTACGAGCAATCAGGAGCTACCTGAACTTGACTGGCAGGTGTTTCTTCGCGAAACGGCCAACCAAATTCTACTCGAGCAGACTCCGGCTCGACTGGAAAAGATTCGTGAACGCTTGTACGAGCTGCTGTCGCAAGGCATACCGCCGGACATGATCTTCAAGACGCTGGTCGAGAACTTGGTCAAGAAGTGTGACATGTCGATAAAAGCGAAAACCGTCGAGTATGCGTGCCTCTACGAACACCGGATGCAACAGGGCAACAAGCATATCTTCCATTTGGAAGCGTTCGTTGCTCATTTTATGGCCATTTACAAGAAATTCATCTCGGACAGCGTCATGAACATGGACGATTTTTAAATCAATAATGGCATTCATTGAAATATCCGTTAAATTTTCATTCATTTTTTTTAAGAACGTTCTTTTTCGTAATAAAAAATAATTTAAATCACATTTCTGCATCTTCGTTTATGACCAAGGCATCCTCTTCGTCATCGTTTTCATCATCGACTTCATCATCATTCTCAGATTCGGCGATACTCTGCGACATTTCCGCAGCATCTGAAAAAAGTCACGATTTAGTTGGGGTCGTCTTGGAATCGAATCAAAAAAGCCACTCACCTTCTTCGCTCTCACCCGCTAAATGACTTTCAGTTGATTCGAGGTGACCATCAGGTATCGGTGAGAATCCTCTGAAGGCCATTTGCGAATCTTCGGAATCCCCACTGCTATTGTCATCGGTTAACAGCACCGGTTCGGCTGATTGAGACATCTTCGCCTCCTTCGACTTATTCAGCCGTTGACAAACACTGTTCTCACAACTTCCCCAATTGTTTCGATCCTTCAAAATCATCAAATGAACTCTAAAAATCTGATCGGTCGTCAGCCCGATATCCTTGAGTTCCGCAGCAGATTTGAATCTCATTTGTATCGGCTGCGTCACTCCGATATTTCGCAGCCCTTCAATTTGTATTTCCGACAAAATGTCATTGAGACTTTTCGCTTCTCGGTGCGGTAGTGGCTCATTGGTGGTTATCGTTGTGATGTCGCTGTCTACTATTTGGGAGGTTCCTTGGGAACCCACCTGTGCATACCGTTTGACCAAGACTTCATGTTGCTGGTTCAATAAATGCAAGTTCTTCTGAGAAAAACCGACATCCAACGAGCTCCTTGGCTGATAATCCAGTCTTTCGAGAAGTATGGCTCGCATTTCGTCATCCAGAGGTGGTCCATGTGCAAATCGACAATTTTCACTGTTCGGATGCTTCAAACCCAAATAGTAATATTTACAAGGGAATTCGGAGTGCATGTAAGAACACTCCGTTGAGGTGCACGCGCCCATGACGTAGAATTTGCAGACCTCCATTCTCTTTGGCTTCGGAGGCAATCGCATCTGATGTAAACGTGGACATTCGACGATGTCACATTTGCCTTTGAGGAATTGATAGCAGAGCTGAGCTGGATTGGCATTGCCCGGCTTTTCCTTCTGGCGCGGTGGATATCTATTATTTTGGGGATGGTAGATCTCTGCGAGATTCATCACTGCGGTGGCGTTCGTTGTGTTGGGCTCTGGGGTGAACCCACAGAGTAGCTCTAAGGGGTCCAATTCATCGAAGTTGGGGACAACCTTTGCAAGTTTCTGTTGAAAATAAACGCATTTCTTGAGCTCATTTCATCCACCAGTTGAGTGTCGCTTTCCACTCACCTTTTTCTGCTTATACACCGGCTTTTGCTTGAAGTTTTTGGGACGCTCATTCTTGAATTTATTCGAATTGAAATGCTTTCCAGGCGGAGGAACGGCATTGTATGAAGTCGAGGCTGTACGGAAAGACGTACCGGGCTTGTTACGACCTGCAATATTTGACAACGAATTTCAATTTGATTCCTACAACTCTCCACTGCAATCAACTCACCACCTGATTTGGTGCCAATAGGAAATCGCGGCTTCATCTTAATTTAATCGCGTTGTTATCAGCCTCAACGAAAATTCCAATGCAAATTTCACGTGAATCAACCCAAACAAACCGATTGCCGTTCGACAAATTCTCCACACGTGCATTCGTAAAGTCTCCAAACTTTCAATTTGAATGACGTTCCTCTGTCAAGTGAAATTTGAATTTGTCGATGAAAGGTGATTTGTGGCTTCGATGCCGACGTGAGTATTCGTTGGGATTTTAAAAGAAATACCCTCATATACGCTGACAAGGCTTGCGGAACTCTGAACTTATCGCAGACGAGATATCGGTAGGTACTACACAAATTCAGATTCAGTTGACGGCCAACCAAAACATTCACTCTGGGTGAAGCTCGACGCACGCATAAACCTTGATTTTTGGGACTCCGTTCTAATTTCAAGGAGGATAATCCTTGGGACTAAACCCAAGGGAGAGAATGAGTCGAAAATGTCCTTGATTCGATTCTCCGTTCTAACGTAATTCCAGTCGTGGTCAAGCAACCGCAACAACAATTCCATTGAATTCAGCATATAAGCACCTCAGCAACATGAGATGAATCCATTTCCACTATTTGGAGACTTCGTATCGCCGCAAGCATAAACAATCATTCGCATTGTTAGCTACTTGGCCGGGTTGTTGGGACGAAATTCCCTCGAAATAAATTCAGTTCGGGCATTTTTCCCAGAATTTCTTAGGAATCGTACGACCATCGCTTCAGGCTACAGCAAGGCACCGAACGTAAGTCAATAATCGTGAGATCCATTCGCCGGTTTTCAAATATTTATTTTTCGATGACGAACTGTCAGTTCTTGGACCACTTTCAATAGAAGTCGATGACATCTCGATTTTTCTTGATGAAACTTTCGGATAAATTTTCACGTGCGTGTTATTCGTCGTGAATTAATACGCCTCAGGAGACATTTGCATTGGCGGACCACACGATTGGGCTCTCACCAGCCAAATTGGTCTGCTGACTTCGTGGTTGTTCTGGGCCATGAAGTTCCCGATTCTGTATAACTGTTGCTTGTATAGACTGTTGCGTTTTCGATGATTTTTGGGGAGAAGAACAACATTTTAATTGCAAAAACTATCTTTCCAGCCGGAGCCTCCAAGGGTCGCCACTGAACCAGATCTCAGAACACAAGTAACATGAAAAGACGTAAAACACTTGTTCCCGGCGAGTACGATTACATGATGGCACTGAGCGCAGCAGAATCGCTTCAGGAAGAAGAAGACCAAGAGAAACGTTCCCCGACGCCATCAAAATCGCCACAATCTGAAGAAATGGCGATGAATGAATCCACGTCAAACGATGCAAACCAAACGACGCGTCACGGCCGTGTTCGCAAAGCAAAAATAGTTTTTGACCCATCCGACGATCATGCGGTGAAGAAACGAAACGCATTGGCCGCTGTCGAGGACAAAATCGAAGTGAAACCCAAGCCAAAAGCTGTCGAAGTGAAAAAAGTGGTGCAGAATGACAAACGAATGTCAGACCCGCTGCCCAAGCCCATCCCACATCGTCGTAAAACCATTTCAACGAATTTTGAATTGGAAGTCGGTTGCATTGTCTGCACTCGAACCGACACGAAAAAAGGTCGCTTCGTCTTTTGCACCGAATGCCAGAACCGAGGGCATTTCACGTGTCTGCGAAACGCCAAACTGCTCGGATCGCCGATCGATGAGTCCAACTGGCAGTGTTCAACGTGCCAGGTGTGCACGGTGTGCTTCGAGACATCGGTTACGGTAAGTGTCCCACTCAAATAACCAATGGATGATATTCTAAGCAATTCCCCTTCTGATGCAGGAACGACTCTACAAATGCGTTTCGTGCATGAACTCATACCATTTGCGATGCCAGGAGAACCAGCCGGGGCTGTTGAATCGAAAGAAATTCAAATGCGAGAATTGTATGGGGAACCAAATCAAGGACAAGCTCAACCATACGGTGCCTGAAGTTAAGTCATCGGCGGTCAAGCCGGCAAAGTCTTCATCCGATGGTTTTGCTGGATTCTCACAAGAGGACACTGTCCATTCTGAGACTGGGCAAAAATCCTTCAAGACCCGACGATTGACGGAAGCGGATGTTCCCACTCATCCATCCAAGTTCGAAAATGATCGAGTTGCCGAAGTGAAAATGCGATCGTATACGCCAGATTCGCTACGATCAAACTCACCACCGCGACGACCACCGTCCACAACATCATCCCTGGTCTCGGCCAAAGCGGAGCAACCCATATCACTGGACTCATCTTTCGAAGACGACTCATTGCCACCTCCGACGCTCGATACCCCCGACGAGATCTCCTATGACAAGAAAACAACATTGACGCCACACGAAAGTATTCCGGATGTTAAGAGATGGGACTGTGACGAGGTGTACACGTATTTTCTGGGCACCACAACGGCCGAATATGCGCATATCTTCAAGGAGAATGCCATCGATGGCGATGCATTGCTGTTGATCAAACGCGAAGATGTGCTCAATCGCTTCAATTTGAAACTGGGAGCCGCTTTGAGACTTTACTCGCATATTATTACGCTTCAATTCAAGAATAACAACCCGATTCTCGCCTGGGATGAGATATGATCCGTCGAAAGATGGGCCTCTGATGTATTTTATGGAATTCGAGATAGTTTTTCCATTCGTTTGGCTTCTTACAAATGTGAATTGACTTGAATACGAAATGGTCGTTTCTGATAAAGTTTTTTTTCCCCACAAATTATACAGTTCTAAGAATTTTTGAAAAATAAAAGTATTCGTGAGTTTCCTTTCAACTTGAGGTTTGTTTTCTTCCGCAAGTGAATTATCGATCTGAAGTACCAACAGAACGACGATGGAGTATTCGATGGGGAAACAAGACCAATTATCCAATCGAACGGAGCTTTGTATTTCGATCAAGGCACACGCTCTACCTGAGGCCATCAATCAAAGCGAGACAGGTCGAAATATTCAGACAGAATTGCTAATGAAAGAAAAACAAATTGAAACGTCTGGTGCTCGTCTGTATTGGCCACTCATGAGCTCACACTAGTCTTCTCACCACTACACCACGCCGCAGACACAATCAGTCATTTGGAGTTTGACGTTTCGATGTAGAGCATCTCGTGTGAGCGGCGATCCAACGAATATTGATTTTTGATAATTAAACGATATTTTGTGAGAAATTCCGTGAATGAAACAGTCTCTGATCGAAAATGAATTGAAATTTCGTCAGCCATCCGGAAAATGAGCGAAACGGTCAACGTGAAAGTTTTGTTTTTTGCCAAAGCGCGTGAATTATCTGGTGTGAGTGAAACAACATTCGAAGTTCCAAAAGTGATTAAAGGCGGGGAATTGTTTGAAAAACTGTGCGAGTCATTTCAGTTGAAGGCCATTCGTGATAATTTGATTCTGAGTTTAAACGGTGATTTTTGTGATGAGTTTGATGTGACCTTTACGTTGAAAGGCACTGACGAGTTGGCGCTCATTCCACCGTTGAGTGGCGGTTAGACAAATCGTGAATCGGCTCTAATTGACAATAAAGTGTTAAAAACCTTGAAAATGAATTTCCTGAAATTGACCACAGACCGTTTGGATTTGAACGCCATCAATGATTTGGTGGTTCACGAATCATGTGGGGCCGCTGCGTTTTTTGTTGGAACGACGAGAGATAATTTTGAAGATAAGAAGGTGACATCGCTGAGAACTCTGGCGTTATCGAACGATTTTATACAATTGAAGTTCTTCTCTGTTTTAGGTGCTCACACTCGAATACGAGGCCTACGAAATGATGGCAATGAAATCACTAAATAACTTGTGTGATGAATTGCGCCAGCGATGGTCTGATATAAAACACATAGCGATCTATCACCGGCTGGGTTTGGTGCCCGTCAAAGAGGCGAGCGTTATCATCGCGGTTAGTTCACCGCATCGACCGACGAGCTTGGATGCTGTGCAGCAAGCTATCGACGAGCTCAAGAAATCCGTTCCGATTTGGAAAAAGGAAATCTACGGTGACGAACATGAAGGTACATCCGCTTGGAAGGAAAATAAAGAATGCAAATGGTCAGAAACGCATGCGCTCTGATCAGTGATCTTTCGGTTTGACCGATACATTTAGTAGAGTTTGAATTATAAATAGTTTTGGTGAATAAAAGAGATTTATGGGAGACTTGTCTTTTGTCTGCAGTCAATTTCAATGCTGGCGGCAGTGACGTCGAATCAGCCCCTAAACCGAAGAAACCCAAGAATTCTTGCGGAAAAATCAATTTCGAACTCTGCTGTCCTCTGACCCAAGACGTTCTCATTCCGAAGGATTTGCTGCAGATTGACGCAGATGAGGCGGAAATAGATCGGCGCGTCAATTGTTTTATCGAACGGAAGCGGGAGGAGATCGACATCAATAATGTGCAAGACTTTATTGAGGAGCCGAAGCCGGAAGAGGAAATGACGTGTGCGCGAGTTAATAGCTCGGTGTTTAGGATGAAGGGCACAAATTCCCATTTGAGAGGTAAGGTTTTCATTCTAATCCAGTGGCTACTCGACAGTGGCGATTCTAAAACTAAATTCGTTGCAGTTCGTCGAGTCAAAAACGAATACGGGCCTCAATCACAGAACTACACCAGCGCTCTGGGAAAACTAATGGAGCATGCGTCACCCACCAAGAAGTCATCCGCAAGGAATTTGTCAACAGCCGTTCCCGGAGGCATTGCCGAGCGACTCGAGAATGCTGAGGCTTTCTTGAACATTTCACCTCTAACCACAAAGACCGTGTTCGAGCGTTTGAAGTCTGTCGAGAACCGCATTCTCCATCTCGAGACCATTTCGCCGGAGTACAATCATTTTTTGGTAAGAAGCCCTTCCTAATATCGTTGAATCTTCACAGAATATCTTTGTCTAAACTATTCCTTTTTTCACAAAGGACAAGACTCAGCCGGTCAGAGCTCCAGCACCAGTAGTTTTCGAGAACGTCAAGTACGAGAAGAGAAGCTACACAACGGACGACCTCAGCGATTTCATTTCGAAATTGGAGCAGGGCAGCAATTAGAATACATAGAATAACGTAGAATAACAACAATTATATTTTAAAATCCAAAATCCGAAAAGTTTGTTTTATTTTCCTAAAATATTCGATGGTTCGGCAGTTTGAACAGCACTCTCCGGCAGAATTTTAGCAACTTTGCGAAATTCCTTGGCTAAAGTTTGAGGGCATTGCATTTCTGTCCAACTGACAGGCACCATTGGTACGCCATACGGGCCGGCATCGGTGGCCAGAGCAATCACAACGCCCAACTCGTTTTCTGCTGTGCTCAATTGATAGCATCCCAATTCGTTTTGTGGAAGCTGCAATGGACAACCGTCAACACCACGATCGCTATTCAACCATTAGTTTTCACTCACAACTCGCGCCAAAATAATGTCGCCCGGCCGATACGACTTGTACATGTCGACTTCATCCTTCTGTTCGGCTCGCACATCCTCTTTCCGGAGAATTCCACGGTAGCAACGGTTCAAAATAACATCACCGATGCAAGTGATGGCGCATTTGGCGAAACGCTGATTGATAACAGTTATTCGAGCTGTTATTATGTCTCCCGCCACCGGCACAATCGTCTGCTTTCCCAACGTATTTACTTCGATTATTTTCGACTGGAAGGAATGAAAAAATTGGCAGGTAGGTTATTTGGGCAGAGTAAGGGGACTTACTTTATCTTTCTCTGTCACAAGCACAACACCAGCCAACTGTGAATAAATATATCCTTGTCGCTCGAATGTTCCGGGACCCGTCACAGTGTTCTCGTCAGACAAACACAGACGCTGACCTGGGACACAGATTAGATTTTGCTTGTTTTGACTTTCGCCCATAGCAATTTATTTATCAAACGAGAAACGAAGGACTGTGCAACGATCTTTCAAAACAGTGCGGAATGACAAAAACAAATTTTGAGGTTAGAAATATGTCAATTGTTGATTTGAGGTGAATTTCCAAATGGGTACGTTCAATGTAGAAGTGTAATCGAGCAGAGAATGAAAGAAGAGATACATTCTTCGATTTATTTTCCAAAACAAGAACAAAAAAACCAACTTGACGTCATTCATAAACTAAGACCTCTTGCTTGAGCGTCAACAATAACAAATATATCGAAATGAATGTCAAAGATCCAGCAGCACATCCCGACACCAATCCAGGCCAGCGTCGATAAATGATCATTATGAAAATGATTGTTGAAATCACGAACATTATGCCAAACGGTATGAGCGCACTGAACTGCATCGATTGCCGTGAATTATTGGAGTAAAATCGTGGAAAACTGCAATGGATATCAATGGCAAACGTTGTCCTCGACACGGAGTTGCAGAACTCACCTGTTGGGCATGTCGTCCTCGAGATCATCAGCGCGGAGCCAACGGCTGTTGTCCGTGTCCTCTTGCCAAACGAAATTCGCGTGGTGGATCTGATCAACCGAAGTGGCCGCCGGTGGTGCTGTTGATGGGGTATCGGCACTGGGACTCATCATCAGCCTCCAAATCGGCTTACCCAATGTATGCATTACCGAAATATTGCTTTGAATCGATTTTCGCTCGTGAACCTTGTTGTCTTGTGTCTCACTGGTCGTCGATCCAACGCTATGCGAAACAACAACGACGTTATCACTTGTCGGCGTTCGTACTAGCAACGGCAATTCAATTTACACTCAAAGAGGTACATTCCCATTCGAGCATTATCAGTTTTCTTCTTTGTGCGGAAAAAAATAAACAATTTTTTGTTCTTATTCTGAGTGACCAGGCGTTGAAAACATTGGAGCAGGGTGACCATTGAGACAGTGATGAGCGAGGGAGATGAAAAACGCAAGCAGGGATATTTTTCAATAAAACGTCAACTTTATTTACATTTATGCTGAAAATAAACTCTTCTTATAACATAACTCTGAGTGCCATACCCCAAGCAGGCATCGGATTGACTCAATTCGAAGTGGAAATTCGAAATCAGTGGTCACGCGAGCAACATCCAAATAAAACTTAAACTTTGGTTCATTCTAACGTATTTTGTCATCAGTCTTAAAAGCTAGTCGATTATTCTGTACATTGTTCAATGCGATGCTAGTCGATTTATCGATCAATATTGAGAGTTGATCTCTCCTCCTTTGAAAATAAGAAAATAAATAAGAAATACTTTGTACACGAAAAAAAACAGATGAATTCAGGAATTGTCTGGTCTTGAAAATGGTATTCGATTTGCCGAGATGAGAATACTTGTCTGGTAAAGGCTTGGGTCAAAAGTTTAGTCCGTGTCGACGACGGGTCGAGTGGTGTGATAGTTTCCGATCGACGGAACCTCCTTGGAACCCTTGCTGGGCAGAAAACTCTTGCTTGGCATCGGGCTCAGCGGCTCGCCCCAGAATTTCATTGCGGAAAACAATTTGAAATACGCCACCCGGTAGGTTCGATTGCTGGCGGCATATATGAACGGGTTAATCACGCTGGATGCCCAGGCCAGCACAGATGCGATGATGTTCAGCCAGGGATACGCATTTTTATCGTCAAACACGTTGACCAAGCTGAGCGGCAAGAAACATAACAGGAAGCAAATGAAGATGGTCAACATCATGCCGGTCAGGCGGGAGTCTTCGCGCTCTCGTGAACCTCCTCCAGCCGCCTTCGAATGCGTGTGCGCCTTCAACTTGAGTCGCTGACGTCGAACAATGCAGTAGATGCAAGAGTACGAGGCGATGATCACCACGCAGGGCAGCAGGAATCCCACCAAGAAGAGAAACTTCTTTATGGATTTTCCGTCCTTTTTCAGAATCGTACAGGAGAACGTGCGTTCATCCAATCCAAGTTGTCCCCAAGCGCCAAACATCGGTGGCACCATCGTCAGAATGGCCAGAAACCACACGAGAAACAGCTGCAAGCAGATTATGTGCGGGCGGTATATCCGCGAGTAGAGATGATGATAAGCGATCAAAATGTAGCTGAAACGAAATGAAATGGATTCAATTAATTGGATTTGAGTGCCGCAACGGAAATGAATGTTTAGCGCTCGGTCGGGTTGAAACACGGTTAATTGGTTATTAATGATTTGGGACTGGGGTTTCGAGAGATATCATCACTGCGGATGCCCAAATGGCATATTAACTGTTCGACCCCAAAACGGACAACGTGAAATAGGCTCAATTTCAACACTCACCGATTCAACGTAATGCCCACCATGCTCAGCAACGAGACCGCCACATTTGAATAAAATATCACCGGAAATATTTTGCATAACGTATCGCCCAATGTCCAAGCCTGCATGTCAAAATCACAGCCAAGTGAATGTTAGAATGGAATAAAAATTGTGTTCGAAAATAAAAGTGATTCGATTCGATTGTTTGGAATTCGGTCAGAGACGGACTGCGGTTCAATTGGCAAAGTCGTCACTTCCGATTGTCCAAATCGTTGGAATTTCACACCGGAATCGCGTACCTTATTGATGTACCGGATCGCCGTCAATGGCATGCTGAACGAGCAAAATAACAAGTCGGATATGCACAAAGACAAAACAAATGCTGTCGTCGCGTGGCCTCTCAGTTTTTGATGTTTCATTAAAGCGATGATTGTAATGAGATTTCCTGCAAATCAAACAAACAAACAAAATTTTAATGGAAATTCTTCGTTATACGATCCAATGTGACGTTCAACATTTCCGATCAAGTCCATGGGATGATGTTACACCATCGATGCGACGTTGTCATTTGTGCCGTTGAAAAGTGCATTGTTTGTAAACGAAAGGAGGAATTCAAAGCAATGAAATTTCTGTGATAAAATGACGATCGCTTTTGTAAACAAACCGCAAGCAAACAGCAAGTGTTTGAATAGGTTTCATGTTAACCGGGAACGGCCATATGTACGTGCCGTGTAATATCATCCGCACATACGTCTACAATGCGCACTTAGTGCAACAGTCACTACAATAGACGCAACAACAACAAAAGTAACAATGTTTGTAACTCACCCAAAACACCAACAATAACAAAGATGCAAGCACATGCGGCCGCAAATATGGTTGCCGCTTCAGGATACACAATAACCGTTGGTGTTGTCATTGCAAGAGCCGCCTGTGTTCGAATGACCGAATCAAGAAGGAAAACAACCATTTGAAATTAGAAATGCATTCCGACAATGTGAGACGGCAATAAACAGCGATTATCACATCGTTGTACGCGAACCGCATTCGGCCACATTCAAAGCCATCAACTGAGTCAATAATTATTGTTGGCTTTTCTATGGCACGCCTTGCCATTGGACAATATGGAAAATGCTCTGAAATTGTCGTTAAATTTTCGAATGAATCGTATTTTGAACGAGCGAAATGATCGAATGTTTGTTGGCAAATTTCCCGTTGGTTTCCCTCGACTGCGCGTTCGAATGAAACGAATAACGGGTTATAGGCCATCCCAAAAACGATCATCGAGAATGAACCCCAATCGCACACGAACTATGTTTGGGAGGCGGATTAACGACAAACGATGATTACCTGGCGACAATGAACGCATCAACCGTATGCGGTGATGCGACGCGTCAAACCAACGAAAGTCAATAATCAACCGATTTTTAATGGCCATTCGATTTGCCATATCGGTGCAGTGAAAACAACGTGAGCGGAACATTCCAATTATGAATGGTTTTATTTTCAGTTTCATTTTC
>JANSTV010067607.1:0-11095 GCA_027564135.1 Lestremia cinerea
AACTTGGGTCTGATTTTCAAGGAAGTCTCCAACCGAGCCTACCTCAAGGTCGGAATCGGTGGATCGGACTTGTCCGGTTTCGTCGATCCAAGTCTGCGCGAATCATCGAAACTCTGTGCCCAATCCATCGACTTGTTCGGACAGGTTGTCGAAGAGCTCCTCATCAAATACGGCAAGAACATCATTGACCAACAGTTTGTGCTGAGCCGCTTGGTGGATTGCTCCATCGACATCTATGCCATGACCTGCGTTCTATCACGGGCTTCACGATCCATCAAGCTCAACTTGACTTCGGCAGACCATGAGCGCTTGTTGGCACAAACCTGGTGCATTGAAGGCTTGGAACGCGTTCAAACGAACGTCAAGCGCATCCAAAATCCGGAATATTCGAAAATTTCTCCGCTTTTCCGCCAGATCTCGAAGGACATCTGCGCGGCTCAAGGCGTTGCTAGCATCAACCCGCTGAATGTTTAGTCAGATTTGTCTTATTTGGTTGACTTTAAGATTCCTGTTTTATTTTTGTTTTTTTGTTTGTTTGAATGTTTGTCTCTGCGGATTTGTACTGATTTTGATTGATTGATTCTGCGATAAGCGTAAGGTGAATAAAACACAAATAATTTTATGAAAATTTAGTCTGTTTTCCTGTGGAATTTTTCGAATCTCGAAAGAGAGAAATCCAGCGGCAACTTACCATGACGAAGGAAGATTCATTTCACGTGACCGGGTTCGGTCCATTCGAAGGCTTTGAGGGGATGAATCCAAGCTGGGAGGCTGTTTCACTGCTGCCCGATCGGATCGAAGTGGAGGGCATCGGCTACGATGTGCGCAAGCACAAAGTGCCCGTTACTTATGACACGGTGCACAAAATCCTTCCGAAATTGTGGGCAGACAATCCAAAAGTGAGTTTGCATCCGCCACAGTTTGAACAGAACCTCATAACGCTCATTTAGTTGGTCATTCATTGCGGGGTCCACGGCATCCATCTCGAGAAAAATGCCTGGAATCGAGACTTCTCGCGACCCGACTTCAAAGGCAAGTGCTTGGACTGCACACAAATTTCCCTTCATAATGCCGGGCAAGATTGCAAAGTGCTCTGCACGACGTTGGACTTAGAGACGGTCTTAGGCAATTTGAACGACCGAGATCTGTGTGTTTCAACCGATCCAGGAGAGTGAGTAGTCGAATCTGTGGTGTCGGTTTGTATTCAAATAGCGATCATCAATTTGTAATTCATTCAACGCGACAACAGTGCCTTTGAAATTCGTCAGACGTCGCCAGTCTGTGGCGAACAAGTGATGAGTTCGAATGATGAAATAGACTCATCTCAAACAAGTGACGTGAATAGCAGTGCAATGGTTGGGCCAACAGTTGCCTTATCAACGGAAGATAAGAATCAGAACAGTGATGTCGCCATTCCGCCGTCGTCCAATGCACATACTGGCGATCCAAACAAACCCCGGGCCGCGGGTGAACCCAAAACATCGTTATCCCACCTACCGAGGTTTGTTCGGCGAACATCTAATCGACAGTCCAATGATTTGGGCCCCGCAATTCAAACAGTGGCTGGTTGGCGATAAACCGATGTGGAAAACAGAAAGCATTCAACCTTGTCCTATTACGGATTGTCCAATTACCGATATTCGTATGCCCATCATTTTCAAATGGAAGTAAATAGCGCATGCGGCTCTCAATCAAAATGAAGCGAGTTATGGATCGGTTTCGGTTGTCGAGAGCGACACAAACAGTTGATTTATTCAGTGTGTTTCGTGGTGACAGTAAATTATGATGAGCTCATGCGATGTGACAAACAGTAATCAAATATATGCGTTATCGAAACGAGAGGGAGAATTCCCAAGGCGGACAGTCCTTGTTTGAACTTGTCGCGTCGACCATAACGAATGTTTGCTTTGACCTTTTCGTTGGGGCATTTAGCCTCCAGCCAAGTAGAATTGAAGGAAAATCACCACGTACGTACAACAAGTAGCCGCCATCTACGAATATCATCATCACAAATTGTCATTTCGGAGTGAACATTCTGGGCAACTTACGGCTGCCAGAACCCACTGCATCCTCGCCCAATGCATAACTGGCAGTTGAATCGATCACCAAGCCGATCTTTCGGCTTCACTCGTTTGACAACCGACCAAGATCCAGATGAAGATCAAAAAATTTCCGTCGCGAATGGAGTGTTCTTGAACAACGGCTACTCCCTTCGACCAGACTACAGTGACGCGGTGCTGGATGTTTATAAGAGCATCATTCGGAATTTGGATTTCTTAGGCAATGCTCAAGATGCTGCTAGATTCATCAATGAGTGAGTTAGCGAGTGGTTTCCTCTGGAGTAGACTTACTGACTTTTTGTTCATTCAGTTGGGTGAGCAAGGAGAAGAACGGAAAAATCAAGGAAATCGTCCAAGACGTCAATCCAGATACTAAAATGGTACTCGCCAGCGCCCTCTACTTCAAAGCTCAGTGGGAGAAGACATTCTTGGAAGGAGCTACTGGCCCGTAAGTACTCTGATTGTGTTTTGAGGAAAGTTCCGTCACTCAAATGGCCCCCCTCCCTACAGACGACCGTTCTACCCTGAAGGCGAGGGAACCGAACCAATAACGGTAAACATGATGGCGCACGGAGGCTCCTTCCCATTCTATGACTCCAAAGAGTACGACTGCCGCATCATTGGCTTCCCTTACAAGCACAATCTCACCACCATGTACATCATCCTGCCAAATAGCTCGAGCCGTCTTCGCTTGCGTGATTTGCAGTCGCGATTGTCCGCCGATATGATCGAACAGATGATTTCCAAGATGGAGTGGAAGACGGCCGTTATTTTGTTTATTTTAATCTGAAGAACTCTCTCGACAAAATGGGCATAACTTCGTTGTTCGATCTGAAACCAAGCGATCTGTCGTTGATTTCTTCCGGGGAGGAGGTGCTCCAGAGTGTGTTGCCAAGCAATGATGGAGGCGGATTCGTTCCTTCTTTCGTAGAAGATCACCGCATTAGCGGGATTTTCAACGCTGCGGCACCGAATTTACAGTACATTTTCTCGCGAATCGGCGAAAATGAGGAAGACAATCAGAACGAGACGACCACCGTCAAGGCCGAAAATGCTACTCTGACGAAAGAAACCACAGAAAAGAGCAAGGAAGAGCTCGCAGAAGTGAAAGCTAAACGAATTACCAAATCACATCCGCGAAAGAAGCTTCGCAGTCGGGCAAAGAGACACTCGACGGAAGACACGACGCAAACTCTCCGGAATTTGGATCAATAACGTGTATTGGCGTCCAGCCCGAATCCCAGTCTTTACGCCGATGAGATTCTGCACAAAGTCGATTTGACTGTCAACGAGAAAGGCACTGAGGGTGGCGCTGCAACTCTCACCGATGTTGTCTTCTGCGTGGACAGGGACACCCCGTTCATGCTCCTGATTCGGCACGACGACACGAAACTACCGCTGTTTTATGGCACTGTATACCAGCCGACCGACAGCGAATGATCCCTACCAACGGTCGACAAAGAGAATAAACATTCCGTCTCAATTGCATTTAAGATTGAATTCATCGAGTGTGTGACATTTTTCTTAGAATTTAGTGTAAATAAATGCATTTATTAATTATATCCTCCATTTATTCTCGCTTCGAATCCATTCTACCCAGGCCTATCGGAGGAAAATCGAAGACCGTCGAGAAACAGGAATGACGGGTTTATCCATTTGTGTTTGTGGTGTTGTTCTCGGTGTCTGCTTCTAGGGCTTCATTCAATGATTACACTCACTGTGGAAATATGAAATCGGCTTGATTTAGTGGACGAATTTTGGGAAAAGCAAAAAATGAAAACAAAAAGAAATAGAATTGTCATGTCTTCAGCGGACGACGTGATATTTACCAAATTGCTACGATGAGCAAGGAGCCCCACCGGAATACGCTTCTCAACGTCACTCTGTGCAAAATAGAGAACAACATGTTTCAGTGGGCGAGTTTTGCGAAAAAAATTTTGAATGAAATTGGAAGAAGAAAGGGAAATGAAATTCAAATGAAATTGTTATGTCTTCAGTGGCCGGAATGATATTTACCAAATTGCTACGATTAGCACAGAGCAGTTTCTGTCTCAGCGCCCGGCGCATGGCGGAGTAATTCTGTCGAGAAGAGAGAAGAATATAACTTAATTGGCGTGTTTTGCGAACAATGGTTGTTAGAAAATGGGAGAAAAACAGAATATGAAAATTCAGCGAATGAAGTGATATTCACCATATGACTACGATGAGCACGGTCCCGGTTCAGTTTGTCAAGAACTTCCTTCACATCGTGACCGTGTGAAAAACAGAGAACAATACATTTTGATGGGCGTGTTTTGCAAACAATGTTGTTAGAAAATGGAAGAAAAACAGAAAATGAAAACTGTTATGCCTTCAGCGACTGAAGTGATATTTACCTTAATTTTACGTTCTGGATTACGCAAAGTGAGCTACACATCGTCACCGTGTGGAAATGAAAACAATAATGGGCGAGTTTCGCAGGAAAATTTAGAAATCAATTGGGAGAAAAAAAGAAATTGAAAATAAAATAAAATTGTCATGTCTTCAGCGACTGGAGTGGTATTTACCAAGTTGCTTCTAGGAGCACGGAGGGGGATCCGATCATAGCAATCCTTTGAAAATCGAGAACAACATATTTTAATGGGCGAATTTTGCGTAAAAATTTGATAGAGAGAGAAAGAGAATGAAAATCGGAAAGACTTGAAAAAAAGATCATTTCTATTACCATGTCGAAACTGATGAATTGCAGTTGCGTGATAGCGGCATTGAACTCGCTCAAGCGACATAAATTGAATATTGACTGTGGAAAAAAGGAAAACGATGCATTTTAGTGGACGACTTTTGCCAAAAATGTTTACAGAAAATGGGGCGAACTCAAACAGAAAAGACGGTCCAAACGGATGCACGCATGTTTAGATCGGTCATCGACCTGTATCGATCATTGACGGGCGTAAGTAAACCGGGTGCTTCCGAAGGGTGTTCCCATCTCATTCAGAATGGAAGGCAATGAAAATTCTTCACTAATTTCAGTGATCCATATTTACAGGTTTTAGACGAATCCCAATGGCCAATAGTGCCGCCTTCATCGCCTCCGTCGTACGGTCTCTCCCCACTGCCTGTGGAAGAAAGAAAACGACGCTCTCTAGTGGACGACTCTTGCAAAGAAATATGGACAGATCAATCATCGACCTGCATCAATCATTGATGGACCTACGCAAACCAGGTGCTTCCGAGGGTGGGTCGATCTCAATCGAAACGGTAGGAAATGAAAATATTTACCCATCGGATATATTTAGTACGATATTCCAGTCGAAGTGTCAAAATTTCCATGTCCTTGGTGATGAGTGCGGCCACCACCTTCGGCTGACGTTGCCCTTCCATTGCCTGTGGAAAAAAGGAAAATCACGCAATTTAGGGGTACGAATTTCACCGAAAATGTCAACAGGTTTCTGACGCTGGTGAATCGATCACATAGTAATCTCCATCATTGGGATATCGATCTCAATCGAGACGCAAGCGAGTTAAAATGAAATAAAAAATTCAATCTTTAGTGACCGAAGTGATATTTACCAGCTGGCTGATAGCACAGAGACGAGCCATTTTCCTGGCCAACGCTGCATTGTTTCCGGCGTGAAAACGCCTTCTACGTTCATTTATTCCACAAGTATGAAAGGTGTTCAATATCTCATGCATATCCAAAAGTTCCCTGAAGCGCCAACCAACGGACTGTGGGAGAAAAAACGAAGTAGTTTGATGTTCAAACTGTTGCAAAAATGTCAACACAAAATATGCCGGAATCAAACAGGAAAATCGGCACAATCGGCGGATGCATACGTCGCTCGATTGCTCAAACAGTTTCCTCCACTCAATGGAGGCAAACTAACAAAGTGCTTACGGGGTGTCGCCAGGGGGGGGGGACTTGCAAGAGGGGTAATTCTGGAGAAAAATTTGGAGAGCATAAAAAAATAAATAACATTGTTCTTCATTTCTTCCTTTTTCATTTCTCATCTTTCTGGCCATTTGGCCTTGAAAAAAACCCTCAAAACCATTATAACCTCAAAAAAAATCAATTACCATGCACTTTTCGGTGAAAATTGATTGCGGTCAAAATCGGCGAATTTTCCCCCGTGACACCCCTGTTGCCCATGTATGGGTGTCGCTCTCATACAAAACGGGAGGAAATAAGCAGAATGATTGGTTCTTTAGTGATCGCAGTGATATTTACCCGCTGTTTACTTTCAATTGCCGTTTCCAATGGGCTCATCACCTCTGAGATACTCGCCCATGCCTTGACCGTCGGGGCCAGAGCCTCAGTCGCACGAGTCCACGCCTCGGCCGAACAGGCCCACGCTTCGGCTGCACGGCCCCACTCTTCGGCAACAGATTCCAGCGCCTTTTCCGCTCGGGTCTTCGCCTTGCTCGCCTTTTCCTCTGCCTCGACCGCACATTTCACCGCTTCTTCTGCCCGGGTCTCAACTTCAATTAGATTGGGCCCTTCATGCGCCAAACTGGCCATGAGTTCCGATATTGTGGCCGCGCGTTCTACACCAAACATTCCTATAAAGAAGGAAAATTATCATCCCAAGAAGAAAAATCCAAACAAAATTGCATTCCGGATCGCATTCTCGCATTTCTAAAAGAAAATGGATGAGAATTCGATTTCTATTCAAGTTCGAACATGTTTCAATTTTTTTGAAATGCAGTTTTCGAAAAGCCGACGAGTGGTTTGCTTGGAAATTTTCCACTCATCGTTGGAATCGGGTTGATCATTTTTCGATTTGTCGATGTAAAGAATTTCTATCTTCCGACCACTTGAATGAAAGAATTTAAGGAAATTCTACTTACTCGATCCAGTTTAACGAACAGAGATTTTAATTCAACGATATCTCAATTGCTGGCCGCAAATTTAAATATATTCGGACCGACGATTCTTTGTTAAAAATATAAACAACTCGGTGCTAAGATCTCGCTTCCTTTTTGTTCTTGTATTTACAGTGGTTTCACATCTGGACACACTATCCATGCGTTTATCATGCGATGTTATTCGTATTTTCGATGTTTTCCATTGTCGTTAAACAAATGGCAACATCTGGCTCAATGTTGTAACAAACAAGAACATCCTCGATTTCCATTGAATTCACCGTGTGGCATTTTGTTCAGAATTCAGCTTGAATAAATAAATGTATGTTGAGATTAGTCGTGATGACTTCGAATGCACCGTGAATTGAAATAAAACTCGAGCGAATTATAATGCTTGTTTATGACTAATGAAATCAAGAGAATGACCGATGACAAAGTTCAGTTCAGTGCATCTAATTGATGCAGTGTTGCCACAAGGACGATCGGTTTCGGTCAGTGTTGGCGCATATTTCAATTATGTATTTACAAATTATCCTCCATTTATTCTCGCTTCGACTCCATTCCACCCATGGCAATCGATGGCAAATGAAACGTAAGATCATCGAAGAGTTCTTGAGAGATGTTGGAAGATTGAATGGATTCAAATGCTGCTGGTTGCGATGACCGGAATTCTTCTCCATTTCTTTACGAAATTCTGGAAAACGTCGCCGGTGATGAACGAAATGCGTCTGTCACGACTTTTCTCGAGAGATTTTCGATGTCCTCCGCAACTCATAAAAAGAGTGAGAAGGGAAATAATATCGATTGACTCCAAAACGGCCTCTCTTATCAAACTCCCGGAAACGAAATGACATCAAATCACCTGTTGCAGCACCTTTCCAACATTGCCCCCATCGAACGCAAGCAACCACCAATCCGAATCTTTGCATATGTTGTTATTTCGATTTCATTTATTGGCAACGCGTCTCCCACCACGCATCGTAATTAATGCATCATGACGGAAAACCCATCCATCACCGATGTTGTGACGTAACAGCAGCACACCACCGATGTGGAAAATGTTGACACGTGAAATATGAATCGAAATCAAAGAAACGAAGACAACGGCTGAATCTTCAAAGCAAACAAGTTTCAACACACAGCCGCAATCGTTTCCCACCTGTTTGATTGTTTGGTAAAATACGTAAGCTTCGATCCTCCCGAAAAATGTGAGTTATTCGTTGTGGAAATGAGTAAGCACATTCTGCGCAAGCGCATCCATGTCGGTCATAGTACGCGACGGTGACAACGAAGGCAACGCCACAATCACAACAATGCTGCGATGCACGATAACAATGGCATCGATTTTCGGTGCTTCGTACGGTGAATAATACGACACAGGCGCGCAATAGCCCCGACGAGTTGAACGACAGCACCATATTCCCATATTGCTTCGACGACGTTTATTTCAAAATATAACATTAAGCGGAGAATGTCGCCCTCGGCGCTGTTCAAATAGTGACGACAGCTTTGCATTTTTTTTTCAATTCAAAATCACTTTGATTTTTTTTATTCGAAAATTGAGTTTTGCCAAGGAATTAAATAAACCATCGAAGGACTGAGAATTCTACGAAAAAAAAGAGGTGAAATTTCCATATTGAAGCTGACTTGTAAGTGATTGGGTTCGGTGACCATCTGTTTGTAACATATTTTGTCGAGAAACTCGGAACTTTCGCGATAAAAACCTTCAGAGAATACGCCAACTTGGGGAGATATCAGTTTGTTTGAAGTGAATTTCCTTTTCGTCGGAAAATTTCCTCAAAAAAGTGAACACGCCTTTTCTCTCAAGAACTCTGTCCTATTTGGACGAAATCGACAGCGTTTTGTTTTTCTTTTCATTAAGAAGAAGAAATCAAGATTCGCGTCCGGAAAGTTCCAAAAACAGGAAAAAAGTCTTGAATATTTCAAGAGAAGAAGAACTGAAAACACTACCGCAACGACAAAGCTTTAAATAGATTTCTCAAAAGGATGAAATCATGACGGAAAATCGATAGCATTACTCATACTCGAGAAATGCTTGCAGCGAGATCTCGCCCAGCGTGAATCATCCGAGCGGTTGCAGTGTCTTGGTTACTTTTCGTTTGTGCTCTCGTTCTGTTTTTTTTTTTTTTTTTTTTTTAATTTCCATGAGATTGAAGTCAACATGCGTGTTGAAAGTGAAGAGCAGTGCTCCAGTTCGCGGAAAGCATATTGCGGCCTGAATCTCAAGTGAAAACAAAATAGTCCGCGAATTCGCTGGGTGAATTATGCAACCTGCGAACAGTCGTGCATATCTCATGTCAAGTGCAGCAACTAATTGCTTCTTTTCCATTTTACTTAGAAACGGATTATGGAACAATATTGATCAAACAGATGTTCAGAGACGAGAGGACAAAGCGACAATAATAGCAAATATGGAAGAATTACTTTTGCAAATGGTTAAGGAGGCGACAGGCACTAAGCTGGGAAATTTGAAGAATGCATCGCAAATAGCTTATGGTAGGATGGGAAAAGCCCTGGATTGCATTCCGATAGTCCGTTGAGGATGTATATCTCGTTTCAGACAAATTGTATCGTCAACATGGTATCCACAGAGACCCCTCGCATGAGCTACGGACGGTGTGTCTTACGTCGATCCAAATGGCCCTGGAAACAAAACGGCCGAAATTCACTGCAATGGCACTAAACGGAATGCATGTAAGTCTCCGGGACGCGACCGACCTCCATCCGGGAGACTTAATCGTATCGTCTCTTGCAGCGCGTCATCAAAGATGAGCGGTTCTACGTTGGGATCGAACCAGAAGATGACTCATTGTGGCTGCCGGCACAATTGCTTCGCACCACGTCAAGCATATCCGCGCAGGGATCATCGGTGAATGAGGACACCTTAGTCAATGTTCTGCGATTGTTCCTTGCCATGGCATGTTCCCCGACCTGCACACTCAACGGGCGACTGTTGATTGAGATTTTGTCGAAATGCGGTATGTTTGGAGAGGCGAATGTGTGGCCGGATGATCCTAATGATTTCGTTGATAGGCGAATGCTGGGAATATGGCGCGAGAGCGGTTAAAGCAGCCTCGTTGGCAGCGGCAAGTCAATGTTTGCGAACATTTTGTGCGTTTTTGAAAGACGAAGCGGAGGATGTCATGAGATCAGCACCAGTTGGATTGATTAGTGTCGCTCAGGCGTCTGCCGTTTATAATGAGGTCATCCCGGTGATGCAATGGCTCTGCAGTCGACTGATTGAACCGAAGTAGGAACCTTTCTCCCGTAGTCGCTATTCGATGGAAATCACATGGCTATTTCATTCCAGGATGGGCAGTCCGAAGAAAACCGAATCGACTGGTTCGCTTTATCTCACCGAATGCATTTTAACATTGGCCACCGCTTTGCCGAAAAATGTTCAAACCAACCCGCATTTCACTGCGTTTTTGTGGCAGAAATTCTGTCCAACCTTGGCGGCCGCTCTTGGTTCACCGGGACGAGTGAATTTGGACAAGAAATTCACGTACAAGTAAGTTCACGTGCAAGGGCTGGTTGCAGGTCCGGTCATTCAACTGTTGCTCTTCCAGAGACGCACTTCATATAATCGAAAACGAAACTAGAGGATTTTTCACTGGGCCGGGATTAGAGGCACCACAGGCGCGATGCGTCTATCTGACAGCCATTCAGCTACTGAGAATTGCTGGCGCACAAGGACCATTGCGACCGATGTTGGAAGCGCTGTTCCATCGAATGCTTTTGCTGCCGCTGCCGCAAAATCGAGCCGATCCGCTGAAATGCGTCAAAGAGATCTTCAAGTGAGTTCGTCGTCGAAACCCATTGAGAAATCCGTCATGTGAAATGTGCTGAATTCTAGGTCACCGGCACGTTTGGTGGATTTGTCTGTCATTCTCTTCTTGGACAAAAACCAAGGGCAAAGTTGTAGTGATGATATGGCGTTGTTCAGATTGTAAGTGTGATTGAGTCGAAGTTGTCGGTTGAAGTTGTCTCAGGTGAGACGGATTGTTCGTTTTCAGAATCATCGATGCCATGGAGGAATGTGCTATGGCTGCTCAAGCAGGAGCGTCATGTGAGAATGCATTGCAAGCGAGCGTTGAGTGCGTCGTCGCGTTGTTGGCGAGCTTGCAAACACTGTGCTCGGGAAACATTGACGAGACAATTTTGAACGATCAAAT
>JANSTV010067618.1:0-11095 GCA_027564135.1 Lestremia cinerea
CAGCCAGTTAGCGGATTGTAATTCAACATAACTTCTAATTCGTGTGACGTTCGGGTATGGTCCAGTAGCGAAGTGGCAAATTCTTGAACATTCTGACGCATCACCTGCGAAACACAATCGAATCAGATCTCAGCTCAAGATTTTCTCAGAGGACAACACATGTGCGGTCATTTTGGAGCAAACATTTACATTGTACTCGGTTCGAAATTCGGTTTCCATACGACTCAATCGTCTGAGCTCCCAAGATAGTTCAAATGATGTCAGTATCGGATCTCGAGAGCTGAAACATCAACAGACAACCATCATTCAACGATGTAACAAGCCGGCGAGACGGGACGGTGATATGCGTACCTCAATGCTATTAGCGAACTTGATGATAACGCTTTATAAGCATTGATACGTGACTGTGAGTGACGCAACGAATCCGTTGTACTCGAATTGACACACTCGTCGCATCCGCATCTGTATGTATGTATGTGTGTGTGTGTGCGTGCATTGAACAAAAGACAAAACATTCAAATATTCAATCGGTTTCAAATGACATTAATCCCGTGCTTTCGAAACCATTAATAGACTCTGTTCGACCCGTTAGCCCAGCACCGTTGGAATGCATTGATGGAGTTGTCCTGCGAATCGTCAATGTCACTGAACGTGAGCTGTGGACGGTGCGCGTATGCAGCGCGGTGTAAACAGCAAACAAAACTTACGTGAGAAAATTGAAATTTTCTGTAATGCCCAGACAAGCGTCGCAGGCGAATGACAAATGAATTAATCTCGCGACAGTTGTTGAATCGAAAACTGAACTATTGGTGGGGGGCTTCCACGCTTCTGTGTGTGACTGAAATTGTGAATGTAAAATTCGAATTACGAACCTGACATCATGTGGCATCGGCAGTGTTGCACCGCGATCCAAGAGAATTTTCAATATTTCATAGTTGTTTCGATGGGCGGCCAATATCAACGGGGTGATGTCTGGTGTGAATGTCGACGATGAACTGTCCACCGCTTCCCATGTCTGTAATGGGAATTTCATTTCATTTCATTCAACGTTCTTTCAACATGCTCTTCACGAGTTACGTATGGTTCACCAGGAACGTGATGCTCTTCCTCCCAATACAGCAACGTTTCCACCGCTTCGACATATTCCTCGCTGATCGCATGCAGCAATGCATCTTTAATTTTGATATCTGCCTCGAGAAGCAATCGAATCAGTTCGATGTTTTCATTTTCGATGGCCGAAATCAATGCGGTTCGATTCAGTGGGTCAACACAGTTTATGCTGAATTCCTCCGGCTTGCTTTGGTACTCTGCGATCAAGCTGCAAATTACGGATTAGTTTACCTCCAATTGTCAACGCAAGCAATGGGTTCAATACCGTCTGACTCCGGCGCAGTCACCTCTTTCTGCACTCAACAGGAACTTCTTTTCAATTTGCGTTAAAACGTATTCACCAGTTTCGTTGAGTGCATCATACGGTTCATCCTTTCCATCTTCTGCGTTCACCGAGTTGGATGAATCGGACGACACAAGGTTCTCTCGTGATTCAGAAGCTTTCCTCATTTTTCCAGACCTTGTTGTTGTTCACCTTGATTGTTCACATTTCAATGGTGATGAGGCTGTGTTTTTTTTTTTTGTAAAGAACAAACAATGTAATTCATTTTGAAGGAAGCCCACTGGAGAAACATGAAATCATGTGAGAGTCAAATTGACTCATTCATTTCGATATTTTCCTCGAAATTTTCCACCAAATAAAAAATGCAGGTTTTCCTCACCAAATGTCGTCATCCTATTTTGGTTTTCTTAACGAACATTTTTGAAAGCAAATGTATGTTCGATGCAAATTGGACTGAATAAGCAAATAGGTGGAAAAATTGTGTGAATGACTTTGACGTTTTACCGTTATTGCCATTTCTACTTTGTGTGCGTCATGAGCGTAAAAGCTGAAAGACATACCGCAAATGAAATATTAAATGCATTTCGAGGAAACCTGATATTAAGTCCAATGAACATGATAAGCTCATGGATAGAATCGTTGAACGAATGACGAGAAACATGTCATGCCATAACGGTTGTACTACATAACCGTCCACAAATTGAAATTCGGTCAAATTTTCAGCGATATGGCTTCGTGGAATAAGCTGTGCGAGAATTAGCTTAGTTATTCGGCATATGAGTGATGGTGGCGGAGGGAAGCTTTTAAGAAGGCAATTTCCAGAAGTCACGCATTTTCTTCTTCATTTTCTCCTTACGGATGAGCGCCAGCGCACATTAACTGTGTTCCTGTATAACGGTGAATTTCACATCGAATAGCAACTCACAACTTGCACTGTCGATGATAACAAAATGGTCGCCTGTTAGCAGGACGCGGAACTAAGTTTTCGCCAAAATTTCTTTCACGATTTCCTCCACTCACCTGCAAAAGACCAACGATGGATTTCCTGAAGAATTCCGTTAATCGAATTTCGAAATAATTTGATTGAATATTGTTGCAAAACGAAAATCTAGCAAATTTGTAAATCGCTAGATGTAAACAGTACGGAAATCGGCAAAAAACTAAATGCTGAACGCAGGGCCGCGGAATAAAGAACCGTTACATCAGAGTCAACATAATCTAGACACCGTAATCAAATTAGCGACTTAAGTGCTGTACGAATTTTTTTCCGATGAGATATTGGTTACGTTCATGCATACATTATTGACTTATTCCTCGGCTATGCGATCGAAGTATTTCAACTCGGCTCATTCAGTGCAGCGTTGTGGAATGGTAAATCATTCGATTGCATTGACTTTTTAGGGCGAACACAAAACTTGAACTCGCTTCAAGTTTTCTTCTTTTTTTTTGTTTGGTTTTCGTCTGCAACCTACTTTGCAATTCTGTGTTAATTCAATACAATGCATTTTTTGCAGAGAGGCATCGTGGCTTCAAATTAGTTGAAACGAACGGAAGGATTATATCGATAGGTTAACAATGTTGAGGAGCTTCCGTGCAGTTTACTAAATTGTTCCCAATTTCGATGGATTTCTGTCAAAGACGAATACGTTTGTGGTCTCGCAACCTCCTTTCAAAGAAATCGCATGGAACCTTTTCAAAATAAAGCTTGATTGCATTAAGCGGATTTCTTTTATTCTTATCAAAATTTACAAAAAAGAAAAAAAAATAATTCGTCAAAAAAACGGACGATAAAAAAAGTCTCGTCGGAAATGTTGTTGGCTGCCAGGAGATTGCAAGAGATTTCAAGCAAACATTCCAAACCGGCTAATAGGAACGAAGCTATGAAGCTTCCATTGCTTGATGAACGGTAACGGGGGCTTGAATGTGGTGGGGCGATGAAATTAATGTTGTCGTCATGGAACTGTCACCGACGTATCCGGACATGAATGGATCTTTGTTCCTTTGACTTTGATGGCCAATAGGACTTGAGGTAGATTCGGCGTTGATGGAAGTCGAGTCGGAGACGCTGCGATTGTTGCTGATCAATGGTTCAATGAGTGTGAAACAAACATGATCGGAATCCTCGTGCGGTGTCATTGTGGAGTATCCATGGTCGGATTCACCATTTGGTCGACGATAATTGCCGGCTGGCATGCGATACGGTGAAATATCCGATGCAAATGCGATACCATTGTTGTATTTATCGCTGGCGTCCAAGCTGGTGTCGCCATTGTGCGGGTGAATGCTGTCATAATCCAGTCGTGAAAGTGGCAATCCGAAATTGTGTTCGGCCGGGATAGATTCAATGTAAAGTTGCTCGGAACCTGAGAAAATGTTATTTTTTATATTCTGGCGAGGTGCTGGAAGATGTTGATAGTTAACGCATACCTGGATCAGTGTTGTTGCGATAGCAATACATTGCCAAGCCTACGATGAAACACAGCACGAATATTGCACCGGCCAACGGACCTATGGCCGCATAAGCTGACGGAAGCATTGAGTCGATTACGACAGCACCTGTAACAAGCGAGAAGTTTAGATTACTCAAACCAAAGTACGCAGTGAGTTTCAACCTACCGAGGTCTCCGTCTCCATACGGCGTTAGAGATCCAAGCACTCCATTAAAGCAGGCAGACTGATGCGTACAAAATGGTGAAGACATCAAAGTGTCTCCGTCCACATCAACTTGGCACCATTCGCACCCCAAAACGCCTGAGATTGTAAACAAGTGATTATAATCGGCCGTCATCATTGAGTTCGGCAAAGGTCACTCACCCAAGCAATCAAACTGCGTCGTGTAGAGCTCACAGGTAACGTTAAAGCACGGGGGCAATTCGAAATCAGTGACTTCGGTATCGTCAATGAACTTCACCGACTGGAACTGTTCCACCGGTGTTGGGCATATGTCAATATTGCTGATGATATCAATGTGTTTGTCACTCTCCAAGTCGCCAAACACATACTCATTCACCTCAACACCTTTGTCGATCGCCCGAATAGGACATTCGCATGGACATTCGCAATTCATCGGCTCCATGCGTTGGCAATTGAAACAGACTCGATCCACTGTGCTACACGGACAGAATGCCGCTCCGCCATCGCTGTCTGTCGCATTGAGCAACACAACAAACAAATTCGTGTCCGCAATTGATTTAATTTGGTATTTTGATCGTTCGCTATTCACCACGTTGGTCAGGACATCAGTTATCGACGTATTGAATTTGTAAAATCGTTGAATTTTTCGATCCAACAAATTTCTGCACAACTTTTTCTCCACCAATGTCTTATGCAAAAGCATATCGTTGGCAATCAATGATTCTTGATGTGTGATATGATCGACGATTGGCAAACGCCGGGAGAACCCCTCCATTTGGCTGATTGTCGTTTGGGACAACGATAATGGCAAAAACGGTGCCGATGGCTCCATGATGCTGGGATGGACGACAATGTAGCCCGTGTCCTCGACCAGGAAACATTTGATATTCACATCGTCCTTGCAGTTGTCGTCGGCTTTGAGCAACAGCTTGTACAAGAATCCACGGGTGACATCAATCGAGATGATGGCGGCTATTTGGCGAGTGTCGATTCTATGATGGCCGTGTTTCCTTTGGCCATGCAGGTCGTCTTCCATATTGCTTTCGTAAATTGTGTGCGAGATTGTGACGACAAAACCGGATCCACCGGCATCCAAATAGGGCTCAGTCACAACGATTTTGCCGGGATGCTCAATGGCTTTAATAAACCATGGACGCACTGACGGCTCGAAGGTCTTGTCCAGCACACTGTTTGGATACATTTGAACGACACCACTCGGTGTGGTGATGTACCTTCGGATGATATATTTGCTCGATTCGCCGTCGGCGTCTGCTTGCAAATGACGTTTCCGATGGAAATTCAACAAGCGCCCAAAATGCACTACGTCATTTCGAATGTCAGCCATCAATCCTGGATTATCCATTAGATTTGTGGTGTCCTTGATGTAAGCCATGATGTTGTTGATCTTGTGGATGCACTCTTCGTTCGTCTCATTGTCAACAGCCGATGGGGGCGGTGAAGTATCGCACATGGTTTTCAGGTAGTGGAAGGGCGACTTGAATGCTCGAGCACTTAAGAAAAGCGTTCCATTTTCTGAATCGAAAGGAATCGGTATTAGCATGTGGGGCCGGAGTCTTGTGTTTCAATAATTACCTTTCGCCGAATATCGCTTGAAATATTGGCAAACAGTGGGTGCATGGCTTTCCATTTCGATCAAATCCAACCGATTATGAACCAGATCCATCTCAGCCTCATGATCAAACTCTGGATCGACCAAGAGTCCCGAGTCCGTACTCAAAGCAGCCAACAGTTCTTGATGTGGATGATAGTGATAGCTAGAAAATCCTTTCGACCCATCGAAACCGCTGTACATCGTCACAACGCAGACGATGTAAAATTGCCAGACTCGTTGCCAAGTGTACGATCTCTGTGAAAACGTCAATGTCTTGCATGAAAACTCGCCGACCCATTTCCAAATTCAAAATGTTTCTCACGTTTTCCTGTCGATTGTTCTTCTCCATTGTCACCGAAACGTTTCCTTGTTGCTCGTGCAGCCATCGCGCTCTAATCGAGTCGTCGACATCTTCCAAATATCGGATGTCCGTCGGATAGATGTCATCCTTTTGCATAGCAAATGGACGAGGGAACGACGGATGCCAAATGACAAAGCCATTCTTGTCAATCAGAAATGCGTACGAGCCATCGAATTTGTTCTGAAAGTAGATGATATCCTCTGCCAGGTCACTCAGATACAGATCCACGCCAAAGGTGCCCTGACCCGCACACGACTTCGTAATCGAAATTATTGAATCTGCGGAATAATTTCAAGTTGAGTTGAATTCTCATCAAACATCGCTTTAGCCATCAACATACCCTTGGCAAGGACATCCAACTGCGGCAAATGAGCTTGAACATTTTGCTCCCGATTCGATTCGCTGCTCCAAACATTGGTCACAATCGCTGTGGCCGTGGATATCCGCTCATTTGGCATTTGTTTATTCACCACAAACATCTTTCCCGCCACATCGTATGCCTTGAGCCTTTCATACCATTGGGGATTCGAGTCCACTCCGCCACTTGTCGAAGTCGACTCAACGTCAATATTGTATTTGGTGTAGTTTTGAGTGGCCACATCTTTCAAAAATTGCTTCTCGTACATGACCCGTTTCTCATCTGCATGGGAATGTAAGTTGAATGAATTAAGTTTAAGTACATTTCCCGTTGCGTCTCAGACTCTCACCCAAAATGATGGCACACGTATTTATGATAACTGGCAGCCGCAAACGCTTCTGACCTTTAGCAATCGCTTCCAAAACCGTTCTCGCCTCAGTCATCTGAGACAAGCCCCGACTGATGTACACCATCAACATGGGCGTCTCATCTTCCGGAAAACTTTCGAATTGATTCACTTTCAAAACTCGCTCAATCACACCGAACGAGTATTCGAAAGCCAATGTGTGATTGGTGATCTCCTTTGTTTTGTTCAGCGATTCAATGAATCGAAGAAAATGTTTTTTATTGTCAACAGTTGTTGCGTACAGTTGATTGGCCGGCAGTTGTGATTGGCCAGTTTGTTGTGCAAAATAACTGTCGAACGATTGTGCTTTGTTCGCAACTCCGATAATTGTCAGACGATCGTTTTCATTTAGCAAACTAATCATATCCATTGCTGCAAGAGAAACGTGGAATTAATCAAGCGAAGAGACAGAGTTTTTATGAAGAATTACCAAATGCCTTGATGAGATCGTACTGTTCCGTATTGGCAGCTGATGCGCCATAATCAACAACCATCATTATGTTCTTGGAGCGAATCGAAGCGGCGAACAGTTGCCTGAATCGGAAAATCAAAACACACCAATGAGTTGTCGATGCGGAGCTTTAGACGGCGGGCAAACCTTACCTAAAGTGTTGATTTGTGTAGTGCGACTGACATTTTCGATCGCCCCCAAAATTATCGGTCGATAAAAAATAAACGTTTTTAAAATTTGGCACATCGATATCGATAGATTTAAGCGTTTCCATTAAGCGATGGTTTATTGTGTAATTTAAATCGTCCTGAACGCGCAAATGTCCAGCAAATTTGGAAGTCGCCAGAGGAACTGCCTCACCGTTTCCATTCACAAAATTTAGTATTTCGATTTGAGGCTGTTTGGCATTGTCCTCTCCATTTCCTTCGTTCGTGGCACGAGTCGATCCATCCGTAATGGATCTCGTGCATGGCAAAATGACGGTGTCAAGAAGGACCCTTTGTGATTTGTCCGTCATTGTGAGATCGGCTGATTTGCGTGTTGACATCGAAACGATTGTGTGCGCTCGTAAGATGTCGGTTATTTGTTTGCATGTGTCGTTTATCACTTGGACCGCATGCGATACTTTCGATTTGATTCTAGTTGCCAATTGAGCTACGGTTTTTGTACTATTGCGAGATGCGACAATGACATGATCAATCGAATCATACATCTGCTGCATTCGCGGAATAGCCAGCTCATTGTCTCGTATCCATTTCAGTTCCTTGTCCAGTTTTCGCGATAGTTCCAGCACTGTGTAATGCGGTGATGGTGCGGTGGAAGAGGATGATGATGGTTTCGATGAAACCATCGAAGGCACTTGTTGATGCGGATAAAACGGTGATAGATTCAACGAGGTCGCATTCGATATTTCCTTATCGTTATGGCTTAGATTTAGATTTGTTGTTGTAGGAACATTAACATTTACATAAACATTTGAGGCAGCCAGTGCAAAACTCACTCGACTGAAAAATGGCAATAGTGGATATGATTGGGATGATATTTGTTGCTGCTGCTGTTTTTCACTGATCCAATTGAAAAATGATATTAAACACAGCGCGACGAATAGATATCCGAATTGGATTTGTCGTTTGATGCGCGATTGTGTCATGTTGATGGTTTGCTTTGTGTTCACCTTGATGATGTTGACTCGCCAATGGTGTCGGTCTGGCGGTTTTTTTGCTTTATGTTTTGTTTTTTGTTTCTGTTTCTTTCGGTGTTGAAAAGGTTCTCTCAAACTGCTGATTGATTTCGCTAAATCAATTGATGCAATTCCTCGACATTATTTTTTAGCGGTTGTCGTTGATGATTTTCTTTAAAATAGCTGCCAATGCCTTCATCATGTTTGTATTGTTTATCAATCCTCACATTGTCGACAACGATAAAGTAACGCACACACACGCACACAGTCAACTTCTTTCAAACACATTTCGATCAACAATTGCACGTAAGTCGTTCATAAATATTGATAACAATACATCAAGCATATAAACTAATGATTTTCCATGTGAAATTCTTGTTCAAATCATGTTATGACTTTCTGTCATAAAATTGGCACAATTTCTGGCTATTAAAACTCAACTTGATATTTCACAAACCTCGTTCCATGATAAAGGCACAATATACACAATATCTGTTTGTTTACGAGATGTGAATCAAAACGCCATACTTTTTTCTCTCATTCGCTCACAAATGCATCCGAGAATTATACATAAACGATAGGTGAAACTACGCGCGTAGTTATTGAATGCAAATGTTTTGTTGGGTTGGTCCTTTCGGAATGTTGGTTTGGTTTTTCATTGTTTTTTTGAAATTTTTTCTTCTGATCTCTGTTTTCATAGGATCGTTGGGACTGTCAATTGCACGATATATTCCAAAGCGACAATGTTTAAATGAATCGTCTTTGCCGGATTCGGTGGAAAACGATTGGAAAAATCGATTTGAAAAATGATCACTCTTTATCGATGTAAACACCGATGTACACATCTGTTGACACTTGAAACGTTATCGATGATTCATATGACATTGACAAACGATGCGTCACATAGCTGAGCTAATACACCAAGTAAAAATAGTGATTTCGCTTTTGGACACCATTAGGTGTTTGTTTGAGTCAAACATTAAATCGCATTTAACCACAAAAGAAAAAATTAATTTCTCTCAAAATTACGATAAATTAAACATTCAAAATGTTTTCGAGTTCACCAAACTATTCAAAATTAAAAACACACTTGCGTTTGGCTGTGAATCGCCTGAAATTATTGGAAAAAAAGAAAACGGAATTGGCTCAGAAATCGCGTAAGGAAATTGCCGATTATTTGAGCACAGGGAAAGTTGAACGGGCTAAGATTCGTGTTGAGCATATCATCCGAGAGGATTACTTGGTGGAGGCGATGGAGATTGTCGAAATGTATTGCGATCTGTTGCTGGCCAGATTCGGTCTTTTAACGCAAATGAAGGAATTGGACGATGGCATTGCTGAACCAGTGTCTAGTTTGATTTGGGTGGCACCACGATTGCAGGCGGATGTGGCCGAATTGAAAATTGTGGCCGAAACATTGACATCCAAGTATGGTAAACCGTATGCCGAACAGGCACGCACTGCCACTGGGGACCATCGTGTGTCAGACAAACTGATGCATAAGCTAGCGGTTCAGGCACCGCCGAGATTACTTGTTGAAAAGTAAGTTGAATCAATTGCAAACAATCTGACAGTTATATTTCAATGACATGTTTCTTCTTCTTCAAATCAGGTATTTGATTGAGATCGCCAAGAACTACAACATTGAATATGAGCCCGATCCACAGGTGATGAAAGATGATCAGCGATCAGTTGGTCCGGATGGTATGCTGATCGACCTACAAGATCCAAGAAACAACCTCAGTGGTGGTGGTGGTGGTAGTGGCGGTGGTGGTATTGCTCCAGCAATGGGATTCATCGATTTCCCGCAGCCTCCAGCACTTCCAATGATGCCTCAACCGCCAGCTATGAAGCCGTTTGATTATCCACAACCTGGCGGTAGTGGTCATGTTGGTGGAGGATCTATTGGACCATCTGGTCCATCAGCTCCATTCAACTACAACATTCCACCTTATCCGGACAATCAACCAGAAAAGAAGGATTTGAATATTAACACGCATTTCCTATCGGTTAGTTTTCACATTTGATTTGGTTTTCTATTTTACCGTTGGTTCATTTGATGTTCGAAAGAGAGTGGTAGAATTGTCGAAATTTGTATGTGTTAGTTTGATGCATGACTTGGGCCCATCCCAATTTAATTTTTATTTTAGGAAGAGACACATAGTCTTCCCCCACCGTACTCAGCCGTTAATCCAGATGATAATATACAGGTAAGATTTACCGTTTGTTGTGTGATGTTTGTTCCAATGAGCACATTGGATGGGTTACATAGATTGGCAAACGGTGTACTAAACCATCACTGACCCAATCAAATAACCCACCAAAAGACTAATCACCACTCACATCAGCCTCATTTAGCCCAAAGCCTCGATTGCACATTGCTTCTTTTCTTATCATTTTTTCCTTTCAATTCCCTTTATTTTACTTTGCAAATTATAGTATCGACCACAAGCACAGCCACGTCTACCCACATACTCTTCAGTTACAAATGCAAACACAAATGTTGCAAATACAAATGTTGCACAGGTAGTAATTAATCATTAATCACTAATCATACAAATGCCTCAGATGAAACCCCCTGGGAGGGGTCGTGAACAAATCGACGCTAATCCACGTGCTTGTCTCATTTCAGAATCTGAACACACCAAAGCCTCAGCCACGGTCCAAGATGCCATCGAACATTGATGACTTTCCGAATCT
>JANSTV010067629.1:0-11093 GCA_027564135.1 Lestremia cinerea
TATTGACACGAAAATCCAAATCAACAGTGCGAAAATAATAAATACGAAACACGTCATATTTGTACACGAAAAAAAAAAGTTATTTGCTCGAAAATTATCCACAGAGGATTTTGTGCATGCAATCGACAAGTTGAGCATTTGACGTCGTTTATTTATCGGAACCGCGACTGAAGTTCAATTGAGTTGTCATCGTTTTGAGTGAGAATTGCTTTGGAGACTTCTTTGTTCAAATGTCGCGCAATAAGAAAACCACAACGCATTCAGATTCGGAGAGCGATGGATTCGAGAGTGCTGATGAATTCATTGAGGAGAAATCTGAGGATAAGTTGAAAGGCAAGAAATCGGAAAAACCACTTGCGAAGTCGGAAAAACCGGTGAAAACTGAGGAAAAAACGGCAAAGGAAATCGAAAGTGATGAGCTGCGAGTGGAATCGTCTTCGAAAAATGCACCTCCCACTGAGTCGAATGACGATGACATCGATGAAAGTTGGGCGTGGGGTGATGAGGATGAAGGTGGTGGTGCTAAGGAGCAACCGCCACCAGTTGCGAAGCCCCAACCAAAACCTGTAGCAGCAAGCATTCCCAGAGCAAAGGACCCACCCAAAGAGAAGGAGGAGAAGCAGGAGGAGGAGGAGAAGAGCGTTAGGTCACTGTTCGATTCAAAGATTCCAGAAAAACCAAACCAAAGCTCTGGTGGAGGTTGGGGCGGTTGGGGTGGTTTCGGCTCTTTACTTTCAACCGCAACCGATAGCGTTGCGTCTTTCACATCACACGTTTCATCAGTCATCGAATCGAACATGGGCATTCCGGATCCTTCCGAGATCGCACAACGACAGCGTAACGACGAACAACAACAAAAAGAAACGCCACACACACCAGCAACGACCCCGGACGACGATACCGATGAAAGCACCAAAATTCAGGATAACAAAGAGAAAATGGTGTCCCTTGGCAATCTTGTGTCAAACGTCACTCAAATCAGCAATCGGGTCATATCAGGAGGGTTGGATACACTGGAGGGCATTGGCAAGAAGACCATGACGATTCTGCAGGAAAACGATCCGGGATTGTTGAACAAACGGAAGCTTTTAGGTATGGACAACACACAGCCGATTTTGAGTCAGGTATGTAGCTCTGGAGTACAACCAAACTGAGTGGATCATACAGTTTCGACAATTTGCCGCAGGTTCTTCGTGAAGCCAAGGAGCGAACAGAAGAGTCTGAGAAGAACATGAAATTGGCACACAAGAAACAATACAAGAAGCAAGTTCATTTCGAATTGCTCTTCGACGATTATCATGGATTAGTTCATTTGGAAGCGCTTGAAATGCTATCGAAACAAGCACAGTTGAAACTTCAATCTCTGCTCATGCCGTTGACTGGAATGGCTTTGAATGAACTGCAAGACACGCTGAAAGAAGTCATTGAGCTTTGTGAACTCAACGAGTTTGATAGTGAGGAGTCTACTGGAGCCTACGATGCAGATGAACTTTCAGATAAACTCAAGACAGCAGTCGAAGATTTGGACATAAAGATTGACTTCAAAGACATCTTAGAGTGAGTTTCATTCTTCTTCTTCACTTTTCCTCCATCCAATCACATTACGCACTTCATTCAACAGCGTTTGGAAAACCGACATCGAATGGCTGACATCAAGCGAGGGAGGGGAATCGCATTCATCCCAGGATATCCACGATCGAGCTTTGAAATGTTTGGCTAAAGCCTCTGCTCTTGCAATAAACAAATACCATAAATTAGCTGAACTAATTCTCGTGAAGGAACATCACAGTACGGCCAATGAGGCCGACTCACTAGTGCAGTGAGTTGTAAAGATGATATCTCATTCGAGGAGTTGCTAACAAGCATTTCTCCCGCCTTTCAGATTGACCAATGTGTTCAGCTGGCATTTGAGTGGAATCGCCACCCGATTCGGCGACTCCCTGAGCATTCTCAACCCAACCGACGCCGACACTGATACCAATTCCCTGATAACCAGCATATTCCTAGAAGTGAGTCAAATTGCAGAGCTCAAATTCCAAAACACACTCAACTCATTGGTTTTTATTGAATTTCAGGGCTCCAAGAGCACATCGTACATTCAAAATGCTTTCCAATTATTCATTCCAATCTTGCAACTGGGCGCAGTTTAATGGCCATCAATCGAATCATGGAAAACCAAGGCATTTTCTTGAACCGAGTTCCAGCGAATGTGTGCTATAAAAATGAAAAAAAAATGAATAAATTATTTATTTGGTAAATGCTATGTCGACTCGATGAGTTTTTGGTTTTATTGACGTTATTTGGGTTAGTGGGTGTTTCCGAAGGGAGAGCGTTGACCGAGTTGCATACCATGGATTGTAAACAGGGTGAATGCACACGCCTTGGGCATTCACATTTGTTCAGTGATAGTTGTCGGCCACGCTGATTGCACACGTCGATTGAGTCACCCGGAGGTCAGGCGCGAAATATTCGACAGTTTGTTTTTGTCGCACAAAAATTTTACCCATTTTCCACCGAATCGTCCAATGTCAATGTGATATACCAGTAATTCACACATTGCCACCAATAATCAACCAGTTTAACGCGTATTTTCCCTTCAACAACACCAACCGATTCATTCAAATGGAAAATTCACAATTTTGATGGGAATTTCACGAAATAAATTCAACAATCAACATTGAACTCATCATCGATTCGATGTTTATCGCAAAAACCACCATTGTCCATCAAGCCATTCTATTCAAAACTAATTGACTCTGAAATGAGGCAATTATATTTTTCAAACAATCTGTTTGCCGCAGAGCGACATTCATTCATTTCGCAAAATTAATTTCAACCAAAAAAAATTTTCCCATTTTTTTCGGGATTGTTGACCATTTTGTATGCAAACGATTAACGATTCACCTGTCGCGCACACACTCGATACAGAACCGGTCATCTCTTCATCCGAAGGTAAATGAATGTCCGTCCGTTGCAACATCAAAAAAGTGACATTATTGCTCATTGTTGTTTGGTTGATTATTAGTTGCTGCCGTATGCTCGGTCCGAGGGTTAATCATCACCATTGCCGGACACTGAGAAAAACTAAGGACTGTGATATGCCATAAGCGGCTAAGCATTCCGAACGATATAAATCGAATGATCTGAACTAGAATGGTTTATTACATTTGAATTGCTTCGATAGAACACCTCGCTAGAGCCGGTTTACGTGGAGTTTTCGTGGAAAAGTGAATCAGAGAAAGTGATTCTTCTCGAAGGAGCCTAGTTACAGTTGACTGGTTGTCGTGGAAGCAGTTACTCCCAAGGATTATTCTCGGTGGCTGTCCCAATTGGATCCAAATCTCAAGTAAGCGATACGAGCCAAAGATTAATGATCGTTTTCCCGGCTGACGTAACCCCGCCGAATCCATTCTTCTGATGGAAAACTATTGGACTGTGCTTCTACGAGCATTCCAATGACTGGCAATGGCGATACATTTAACGCATACTGTGCACTCAGTCGTCGATAATTAAAACACTAGAACTAATCAAAAACAAATGTATGGAAAGAAAAATAGAGGCAAACCGAAACAAAATCGCATTATTGAATAGTTTGTGTGTGCGTGTTTTGCTCACGCATTTCAACATCGATTGCAATGATGGAAAATCAAATGCGAATTTTTCTTTCATTCGATTCGGATACAGAGTGCCGTAGAGAAAGTCTTAATCGATCACTGAAACCCACTGAAGAGCATGATTGTGTGTGTGTGTGTGTGTGTGTGTGTGGGTGTATGAGTGTGTGGGTGTGGGTGTGGGTGTGGGTGTGGGTGTGCGTGTATGTGCGAAGTGTATCGCTGGACTGAGCGAGAGATGAAGAGCGATACAGCGAAGAATTCATACATCCAAGTGCACAGGCAATCCATTTGGCTAATTGACCATAACCGAAAAATCATATTTTTCTTTTTGATTTTCTCATTCTTTTTACTTTTCATTGGATTATAATTTCACGATCAATTACACAAAATTCAACAACATGAAATCGTCGTTCACGGACCGGCATGACACAACGAAAAAAAAAACAGTTTTTTTTTGTTGGTTCCAAACAAAAGAAAAGAAAATTTCTTGGTTCGTTCTTTTCTTTCTGTTTCGTTTTGCATTGTGTTGAATCGTTTTCAATGTTTCGATTGTTTGGTCAGTTGACGGAAACTGGATTTTATTTTTGATGTTTCATGACATAAGTGGATCGATCAATTGTTGTTGAAGTGTTGGCACATGGTTTGAGTTGATGGTTCGGAAGGAGGACGGTCGTAATAATCGGCAATCTCTCATTGACCACTTGTTTAGAGTCGAACGGAAAATCGATGTTCAAAATGAAGTTGCGACTTACTGGAACAAATGTGATTCGTTTGGCACAAGCTGTGTTCATCGTTGCGCTCAGTTATGGTGCGCTAACGTGGGCTGAGCCTCAAATGCAGTTCCCAGACTCGAATCAGCAGAATCGTAAGTAAGGCTGGGTTGTTGAAGAGATGGAAGTAATTCAAGGCTCGATTCCCAGTTGCTTCTCGGCAGCTTCCGGCGATACCTCCAGCACCCCCATCTCTGCCGCAACCAGCATTGCCGCCATTCCCAACGTTACCATTCCCAACGCTGCCAGGTCCCACACTGCCCGGTCCAACACTCCCTGGCGGACCGCCAACTGGAATCGGAAGCTTTCCCTCAAACCCTGGTGTAACAGCTGGTGGCCAACAAACCTGCATTTGCGTTCCGATCGGCACCTGCAATCAACCAACAAACCCATACGATGGTGCCGGTCTTATCGACATTCGCATCGTCACAAACGTAAGTCCATTGAAACGTTTTTGTTCGCCAACCAGCGCTCAATGGCTTTTGTCATTCAAGCCATGCGAACAATGGCAACTGAGCGCGTAGAAAAACGTAATAACGGATGGGAAATTCACGATGCGTGAAGTTGATTGACAAAAGTATTTTGTTTTTTTTTCTTCGTTTTGCTTCTCCACTTGGAAATTCCCAACGTGAAGCGCGTCAAGCGCGATTCAATGCAGTTATAGTCAATTTGATGTGACCGTGATCTTGTCCCATATATCGATTGAATGAGCACAATTCGAGGGCATTTTGAAGACGGTCAACCAAACTAATTAGATCATTTGTTTCGTTTGAGCAGCCATCGGCTCAGATTACACCAAACATTGTGACGCCGCCGACATGTGCGAACGGTTTACAACGATGCTGCTTTGGTGGGCCATATCAATGTGGCATCCGTTATCCACCAGTTGCGGGAACTCCACCACCGGGACCCGGTCAGGCACCGTACGCTGCTTATCCATGGCAAGCGGTCATTTTGGGACCAGGCGATGTCTATCAGGGTTCCGGAGTGCTCTTGGATAATTTCAATATTCTAACTGCCGCACATCGAATCGCTAATTTCACGTAAGCAAACGAAAACTAATCAAACAGAGGATGAGCTTCAATTCATTTCAAAACTTCTCCAAACAACAGTGGAGGATCCGCCGTACTGAGAATCCGCATGGGCGAATGGAATGCAGCCGGTGCCACCGAACCATTGCCTGTACAAGAGTTCACCGTTTCCCGAATATTCATCAATCAAGGATTCAATCCGGCAAATCTGCGAAACGACATAGCTATTCTGCGATTGAATGCTCCCGTACCGTTAGGTGCTTCACCGGCAATCACAACTGGATGTTTGCCAGCGAATAACTTTGTCGGTCAACGGTGCTGGGTGAGTGGCTGGGGAAAGAATGATTTCGTCACGGGCACCTATCAAACCATTCAAAAGCAAGTCGACGTCCCAGTCCTGCCGCCGGGACAATGCCAAGCGCAGTTATCCTCAACGCGCTTGGGTCCAGCCTTTCAATTCGACACCAACAGCTTCATCTGTGCTGGCGGTGAAATTGGCAAGGATGCTTGCACCGGTGATGGTGGCTCCCCGCTTGTGTGCAATTTGGGGAATCGATGGTTTGTCGTTGGGCTGGTCGCGTGGGGCATTGGTTGCGGCACCACCAACATACCTGGCGTCTACGTCAACGTGGCCAACTACATACCCTGGATCCAGGCCACCATTGCCACACCGTAAACCTAGCCACCGTCTCAAAGTACATCGATTCAACAACAACAACAACAAAAAAACACTTGCGTCTCGTCTGAATGGAAACCATTTGTATTTTATAGCAAATAAGTTACAGAAGAAAAAAAAACGGTAGAATAATTTAATAAATTATTGAAATGAATTCAAATCGTGTATAAATAACAACAATATAAACAAATATTTGGTTTGTTAACTTTCTCGCAAAACGGTCAACAAAATCGCACACTTGAATTGAACGACGGTGTGATGTTCATTGTGCCGAGCCGATTGAATTCAGTTGGAGTTTTTTTTTCTTCGCACCAGATTTTCATCATAATCTTCAATGTCATCGTACCCCGCATCGACTTCGGCATCGGTTCCGGGCTTTGTTATGAGACCGGAACCGTCTTCGGGCTTGACGAGTTTCACTCCTTTGTCGCCGATTCGGAGACAATCGAAAGACCTGAAGCAGAGTTGTGATTGTCAGCAATGACAAAATGCCCGGAATCGATTCGCCAGACACTCACCTGTTGAATATCTCGTAGTCTTCGAAGAAAGCCCCCATCTCCAAGCAAACATGCATATTCCGACCAATGAAGTACAAGTCGTAGAATGAGGCGCACATTTTGATGAATCCAATGCGCGGTACGCGCACACACACCGGCGGTGGATTGCGTCCAGTCAGACGATTCTGGTACAAAACGGCATCGTTCATAATCATCTTCAGTTCAAATGAAAAATCCTCCGGATGATAGGTTATATTGAGGCACCCCTTCGACCGGAAGGCCGATACCAGCATGCCCGTGCAGCATCCGCAAACGCCTTCAACGCAATTGCATGGAATGCGATTGACGAGAAAGCCCAAATTGCTGGGCAAACCAACTTGTCGGGCAACAGCATCACGATACATGGGCGCCAGTTCAATTTCCTCATATTCCTCTCCTGCGGTGTCGAAAAACAAAACAAACCCATTACCAATTATGCATTTCGAAGCGAAACCGAAAAGAGAGAACGCCAGCAAGATGACAACGCAACGTGAATTATCGATCAATGTTTTTGTTTTGTTTCGATTTTTTCTCATCGCTCGACTCTGCTGCTGCGGTTTTTTGTGTGTGTCGTTTGTTTGGTTTCGGTTTCGATGTGTGTTTTGTGTTTTGTCGAAAAAGAAAAGTGAAACCTCATCAATTGAATGAATAAACATAGTACTTTCCATGTGTCAACAGTTGGCCATCATCGAAATGTGTGGGCATCGTTGAATCGATGGACTCGGTGCTTGAGTTGGATAGCGGCGATTGATACAAAATGGTCTGGCAATGAACGAAATGAAAATTCTCTCGTCAAATCCCATTTAGCCGAGCGCATTCCCTCGAAAGCGATTGATGGTCGATCGGCAAAGTGCAACTTACTTCATAGTGGGCGCCATCGGTGGTGTTTTTGCTAGTTAAAACCGTTGGATTAATCAACAGCGTTGGTGTTCCAATTGTGGATTCAACATTTAACGCTGCATTGCATTGCACCCCGGAAAAAGTAAACAAACAAATTTTCTAAATTGATTTTTCCAACCGCAAATCTACATATTCGAGTACGAACCAGCCACTGTTGTATTGGGCGTTATGTCACGTGCACGGATTAGGCCACACAAGCCGCACCCGATCAGAATGGCAAACATCACTGCAGTCTGATCCATTTTCGTGCGACGATTCGGGGTGGCGAACGAACGGATTTGACAACAAGAGCTATTGACAAAGGCTATTTGGTGGAACGGAAATGATCTTTCGCCAAAAAAAACTCTTATCGCTAGCAGACACAAACGAGCACGTTATCACAAAACACTTGCATCAACACCGCAATTCAAAAGACTGTTTCACATCAACCGCTCAGATTCACTCTGATGAAGACTTTACAGCGCGAAAGAAGAAAGCCGTTTGTATTGCATAGCACACATGCCTCAAATAATGACCATCGTCGGTGTTGCTGCCACGGTAGCTGATGCGTTGGCTATGTCGACTCGAAAAGAAGGAGGGCGAACGTGAATTGAGAATGAAAAACAAAACTGATCGATTCGATTCGATCGCAACGAATAACCTGCGGGACACTCGTCAAATTGCTCTCATCATAACTTCCGACACGACACAATCGCATTGTTTGGGTATTTTCTGTGATGAAAGCCCATCGAGCGCATACACCGACAGACGTGCGATGCCGAACCGCAAACGCTATTGGCTCGTTCTGGTTCAACATTTTTATTTCCTCATCATCGAATTTGAATCGAAAATCAGTTGACGAAATTCGTTGCTTTTGTTGAAATCGGTGAATGCAAGCGTTTATGTGGGTTCTTCGTGAATGAGAAATGGGAATACTTTCACTGAGCGATGCGACGGTCAGCGTTTTGAAAGAAAATCATCGGGTTTGATGTTGTGTCGTTTGCCGCCGCTTAAGCGCATAACGCTGATGAGTTTGGGTCATGGTCATGCTTTGATGATCAAGTCATTCAGCCCATCGTTAATGCACACGGATTCAATTTCTAGAATCGTTCGCCGAACCGTTCATTGTGTTAGCCGGTCAAGTGCACGATTCGCATTCACGAAAAAAGAACAAAACCTTTTCATTTCTCGATAATTGCAATTCACATTCGAATTGTACTCGTTTCGATCATTTCTTTTTCGGGCTTCCTTTCGCCGAAATCAGTCAAGTGTTCTCGAGATGAATTCAGGTTTTCAATGATCGTTTTTTTTTTCGTGGTTTCTTTTTTTCTGTCTTTTGTTTTTGTTGTTGTTGCATCGCTCAGCTAACCGAATACGTTGTGACCGATTGAATCCGCAAGCTTTGAAATTTCAACTTGGCCGTGTTTCGCAAAGCAGTCAACAGATGGCGATACACGGGCGGTGCAACATGGTCGATTATTCATTTGGCTGAGTGGTCGATGATTGGTCCCCCATCGGAATTGGTTCTATTGAAAGCCATCCATCCACCATCTGTAATTGAGGGTGTCTCACAATTCAGGAAATATCAAAATCAACTTTGAATAGCTCCAATTCAATTCGAAAATGTTTGTGTTTTGAGGGAGTGCATGAGGCGATGAGGAACGGCAGATAGACGACCGAGTAATGGGAAATGAAGAGTAAATACTCAAAGCCGTCGGAAAACGTCGTCAAATCTAGTTGTGAGTGGGTGGCTGTTTCTTTTTTCGTTTTTTTTCTAATTTTTTTTTTCAATTTGATAAATCAATCGAGAGCATTCAATGGCATCTCGTTGGCCGCGCCAACCAAACTCAAGTATTTCAGCTGCAAAAGGACGGAAAAACGATTTACCGAATCGAAACTCGATAATATAGTAGAAAATTATTTATGATCGATTTCGGCTGTGTATTCGAAACCAATCGAAGATATTCAATGCGATTTGGTGCGGTTTATTTCTGGCATTGTCTGAACGATGGTGTTAGTTAAGCTTTTGCTTTATAATACTCTACCAATTAATATAAATCTTGCAATCATCTTAGACCATAAATGGTACGTGAACGCACACAACACACTCGGTGCCAGCCTTGGAAAATCCCCGCATATCCATAGACACACTCAGTCATTCACTGGGGCATGCACGACAAACATACACAGAGACACATGTACACACACACACTCACACACACATTCACACACATACACACACGCACGCACACACGTACAGTGTATACACAAGGAATAGTAGGCAAAAGTGGAAATCACAAAAGCAATAGCTTAACAATCATAAATCATTTTTCGTATTTCATTTTTTTCCTTCTTCACCTTGTTCCTTTCCCTCCGCTTTTCGTGTGTCGCTCCGCGTCGACATTCACCAGTTTTTCGTTCTGCTTGCCGCCGTTTTTATCGTTCGTTCTGGTTGATTCCATCATCTTGCACACCGTTTCGCTTTCATCCTTGGCAACCCCATTTCAATGCTTCGATATTCACTCCATTCTTCTTACGTTTGATTTCATTTCATTCTTTCTCCCATCGTTTTCCGTCTCCATCCCTTCCTCTCCTTTCACTCGGTGAGTTCGTTTCTTTTTAATTTTTCATTGTTGAATTCAGTGATTAAACGTTCCTTTCTTCTCATTAATTTATGAGAATCGATCCAAGGTGTGTTATTCTCCCTGCCCCACGTGAATGGTGCCGATTTCGGGCAAATTACGGTTTTATTTACAATTTCCTTGAGTTTACTTTCTTATTGGAAGGGAAAATCGAAATGGTACAATGCATTGCGCATGATTCGGATACTTCGCTTCCTCTTTGGATTATTCAGGATTTCAGCATTCCAGAATCCTCTCCTACGCGTTTGGTCGTTGGTGTTGAGCAGCAATCTCTTTCTTCGCGAATCTTTTGCAAGCTTCTCATCACTTGAATTTTCGTTTGCGATGCGAGGAAATGCTTCAACTTGAATCAGACCGAAAACGAATTGTGATAATTCTCAATTGTGATAACATCGCCCAATGTTATGTCGTCGCACCGCTGTAATAGCATTCGACCGAGAGAATGAACAAATCGACCGATTTGACGACGTCATCGTCATCAAGAGAGAACAGTGATTAAGGCATTTCTTCGTGGAATGTGTCAAAATTTCGTGCCGACACTGTTTTTTCTCCTTCGTTCAGTTTGTAATTTAATAGGATTGCAACATTTTTAATTATTCCCCGTTTCGTGTCGAATATCGAAAACCGAGAGCGACGAGGGAATCGTTACGCTCGACTGTAATCGAAATACGGGGCAATTACTTGAAAATGGAGCACAACATGATCGGACCGTTGAATTAGTGGATAGCATCATTTGCTGGCACCTTTAACCGCTTACGCTCATTCAATTAGGACGAGAAACGATGCTGCGTGATCGAAGGACTTTGGGAGAGCATGTTTGAAATCGACAATAATCTGTAACGAACACACACACAGACATACACACACTCACACACACACACACACACACACTCACACACACACACACACACACACACACACACACACACACACACACACACACAC
>JANSTV010067640.1:0-11091 GCA_027564135.1 Lestremia cinerea
CCGATCAGACAGTTCAGTGTCGATAATTCAAATATTGAACTGCTCGAATGACAATGAGTTTCACTGGAACTGGTCTTGCAGGAATTGTGTGAGTGCTTCGACGATGAGTATCGAGCCTTCTGTTTGAAAAGCACATCGCTCTGAGGCTACTGTCGCTTCTGGTAGCAAGCCAGTGCCTTTGTGTTCCCGATTGCGCACATTGATTTCCATTGATTTTCCAAACTAACCAAAGAATGTCTTCTTCTCATTCCAGGAGATAAAATGCAGTCACTTTTGGAGCGAGATGCCGGTTTCTGTTCAGGCAGTTCCGAAAATGGTGATGAATTCCAATCGGATCGTTCACATGATGGACCAACCAGTCTGACAGACACTTCAGAGGACTCTGTCGAAATCAAATTAACGTCGATCGTCATACCGAAAAACAAGCGGAAAGCGCACGAGCCATCCAAAGTAGTGCCATCGGAAAATGATATTCCGCTGAAGAAACGCATCAAATACTCATCCCTGGAGGAGTTTGATACTGAAGAGAGCAACAGTGCCTTCCGACCATGGACGCAACCAATCAGTGCCATAACTGAATCAGCAACAATGCCAAATCCAGCCTCAATTTTTGCCAGGCATCCAGCTGTGACCACGCTTCATCGCATGCCTTACGAACCGATCGATATTCAGGAACAACCTTTGGCGCTTCTCACCAAGAAACCCTCCACTCATTTCACCCATTCAACCGAATCGCTCAACCTCAGCACTGAACAAAACACGCGTTCAAACTCACCTGTGCTGCCATTGCACAGGATCGAAGAGCCAAGCGACGGCGAGCAAGTGGAAGAGATCAAATCCGATTCTCCCACAAACTCTCGACCATCGCAACAGAGAAATTACAAAAACATGACACGCGAGCGAAGGATCGAAGCAAACGCTCGCGAACGCACCAGAGTTCATACGATATCGGCGGCGTTCGATACACTCCGCAAGTCGATACCGTCCTACTCGCACACACAGAAATTGTCCAAGCTGTCGGTGTTGCGCGTCGCATGCTCTTATATTTTAACATTGAGTCGGATAACGGGAGAGGATTACAGCGACGACAAGTCAGCTCCGTCCGTCGGTGAATGCTTGGAAGAAGTCAGCAAGACAATCCAGACTGAAGGCAAAATTCGCAAGAAGAAAGACGAGTGAGAGAGAGCGCGACGAACCGCCGAGAGTATTGATCAAACACATTGACTAATTTAAGTGCCATTTTTCGTCCTAAAATGAATAAATTCTCAACGAATCGAACATCATTTTGCGCGAAACCAAAATAAAATGACGCGACGCCTCGCTATCTCTAGGGGCCTTTCATCTGAGCCGATAAGGCAACTCCGGTTGGAATACTTGAATGCGATAGAATGCCTGAAATGTCATCTGTGCAAACAGTGTCGGTCAGAGAATTTCAAGAAATTTTATGATTGGCTGAACAAATCGCAGACGATGCAAAGAAAATAAAATTCATTCCGATTCGGGATCGGTGCTTATTTCTCTCTCTCTCGAAAAAAAACGAATCTTCATTTCGCGCATTAGTGAATTTCGTCTATTTGCGAATAAATGTTTTTCTTTTTGTTGTTGCCAGCAAACAATGAATAATGTGATATAACTGTCTGTAAAATTTAAATATCTTTATTTAATAAACATTGTAGAATTGATCGAAATAAATCGGAATCTAATTATGGAAACTGTATCCTACAATGCAGAAATGGAATGTTGTTTTATTTTGGAGAGATTTTCAGCAAATTGCAGCTCAAATATCATCATCATTGTTGGGGAGAACAGCAGCCGGTAAGAAACAACACTTCATCCAGGTGACGTTAACCGAAGGAATTCATCACAGCATTGCGATGACACTCAGATCGTACGAGAACTGCCCAGCTCAGCAGAAACTAAGTCAAATATTTTGCGGGGCTCAGACAAGGTCTTGGCCCAGAAAAACTGACACATGAAATGCGATCGTATTTCCTGCTCGGCGCGATGACGCATCCATGTCAAGGTTAGAACTAGTTCTCAAATGTCGCTTTCTTCGCCATCGCCGCCGCGGTCAACGCCAACGTTCGATTTGTTCGCATTCGTCACTCCACACCTGAACAACGGGTGCTCGAGTCAATAATCATCGCTTCAAAACCGTCAAATTGTTATTCAATTCACGCCTCTGCAATTGAAGCGACGACATCTGTGACGCAAACACTGTAGGCCTATCCCATTAGCAACTTCATCTCATTTCGCATATTTTCCACCCGAAAATCCAATTGTGAAAGAGCGAATCTTTATCAATTAGCGCAATCGTTCTTTTTCTGGCATGAAATTCTTCCAAAATAAACAAAACGAGAGAATCGAAGAATGGAAATGATTCTTGTGTTAATTTGCTTTGTCGACGGTCACGCGATTCAACTTGATTGTTTTCAATCGGTGACTCGCTGAGGCATCACGAGCTGCTTGCTTTCGACCAGTCTGTTGTTTATTTTCGGTAAAAAAAAATTTCTTTTCATTCTCACGACCGGCTTTTGTGTGCTGTTTCTGTTGTTCAAAGGTTGCTCCGAGGATTGCTCGTTTGAAGGTTTGAGGGAAATCACTCATGACTTGCATTCCGAAAAATTTGAGCGAAATTTCATGGCGAATTTCGTCATGTCAGCAGTACGAAATGTCAAGCGCATTTTTGCATTTGTCACTTTGTCTGCGCAACTCAAGCGACATCGAGTTTGAGGAATTTTTCTTTTAGCATTTTGTAAATTCGGTGCGAATGGCGCCACAATCGAAAGTCTTTCAATTTCAACGGATTCTTCGTGAGCATTCCGGTCGGCTGTTGTGTTGCACTAATTTGCCATCAACAGGTGACGTTGCATGAGCATCGAAGGAATTGGAAAATAAAACGAAATTATTCATGTTTACCTCAGCTGAACGGAGTGCCGGTCATTCAGGTGCCTTTCGACAGCTGATCGTCGGCAGCGGCTGTGTGGCATAACTGAATTTCGGCTGTGAATTTGAAACATGCAATTGCGATGACACGCTGCTGTCGTCGAAATTGCTGGTGTAACGATCATCTGTCACGCTCGATTCGTTCAACTGATCGCAATCAGAATCCTCTAGCTTCCTCAATTCTCCAACGACAAATTTTCTGGGATGATTGACAAATCTATCTTCGATTGATTTCCGATTTGCCAAGAATCTCGCAACAATTTTTCATTTTTCATTTTTCATCATTTGACTGATGCATTGCACCAAGTGACACTGACTCGATGTGAAGCCTACCCACTCCATATTCATATTCCCGCCTTCAATTTGCAACATAAAACATCGCATTGTGACAATTTCGCTTGACAGGATTGCCCCGTAATCATCACAAGTATTGGCAATAATGGCAAGAATTAACATTCAATTGAATCAACGATGCAATGATCTGTTAATGTTATCGTGACACTCGAATCATTTACAACTAACAAACAATTAGAATGATCAAACGACCTGTCGGCTGATGCTGATTTGCATTTTGAATCGATTTGAGCAAAACGCCATACGCGCTCCGAGCACATTTGCAATGCAAATCTGCAATTCAGTCATTGATTCGAGTCGAAAATGCGATCGCAAAGATGATCTCAATCACAGGTGGAATTGCATCAGGTTGCATTTTCAAAAGCGCGTCTCCGCAGGGCTTGTCAATAAATGGTTTTGATTGCCGTGTTTAATGTTTCCGCACTCGAATGGAAATTCCGGTTAACTACAATTTAATTCCCCGCTCGATGATGTCAAGCGCCCTGAACTCTCAGACCGTTTTTGTGTGTGCGTGGAATCGCCACTCGCATGGGTGAGTGTGGGTGTGAGTGTGTTTGCAAACACGTGTTCATTAAAGCATCGACGGCCAACGATTATAATTCGAATCGAACGCTATTCGAATGTTGGCTATTCACCTTTGAATAAGCGACGATGACGAAATGCATCGTCGGTGGCGGCAGCATTGACGACGCGACCGACAAACGATTATTCCGTTTAAATTAATGAATAAATTTATCCATTAAATTGAATTATTCTGCAGTGTGATTTAACGCGACACACAATTCAACCAAGCAAATATGGTTCGATGTGTGAATTAATTTAATTGTTGCTGGTAATTTAGCTTCAGTGAGGACTAACGAGAAAAACAAATAGGCTTTCGTAGACGAACACGTGCATTCGAATTGAGTTTTCACGCTTGCGGAGCCACGAAAGCATGCAACGAGACTGAATCGGTATTGAGTCGACATTATTTAATGCCGTTGGCCACCTGTTTCCTTCGCTCGTCGTTTGAAAGCGCTTTCAAGACAACAGCACATTTTTGCTCAGGAATGGCATCGAGTGTGGGTGGGGGCGGCTGAGCGGATTTAGATAGAGAAATTGAATGTGAAATTTGTGGACTTTGGAGTTGATTGTCTTTGTGAATTTTGAACGTTGGGCGAGTGAAGAGTCGGCTTTCTGCCAAAGGACGGTAATTGAAAAGACCTAACGGGACTAGTACTACTAGCAATGAACTATCCGCACTCTGCCTCGTTGAGTGAACAACCGCGGAAGCTTTCAAGAAATCTCATTATTTGAGGAGGAGGATCGGAGGAGGGTGTCATCGCAAACTCGAGTCAACAATGATATGAAAAATGATCATCATGCGCCAGCCGGCATCACAAATCCCCGTCATATTTATCTGACGTTGAAGCGGGTCAACTTGGCATCGCACAGAAGCGCACATGCCAAAGATAAGAAAAACGAATCGAGGCTGATAGAGTGCCCGGTGTCAGACCACCCAATTCAACTTAAAATTCGTCACGCATCAATTTGGCAACAATTTTTTTGTGTCTTGTAGCCCATTTCTCTTATCATTCCAATTGCGAGCCGCGCAATGATGAGACGGCGAAAACAACACACGTTACAGACCGCATATGGCCACCGGCGACGAATACGCCGTCGTTCCCAATCGAACAGATGTTTAATTTTTCAAAAGGAAAATAATTTAATCTCTCGCGTCGACCAAGTGGGCATCGCATTTTTCTTTTGCTATTTGTTTTCGTCCATTGAGCGGCTACGAACGCTTTTAGATCTGTTGGCCGCGTAATGTGTGGTCAGTGCAAATGTACTGAATCAAGTGATTTAGATAAAGGGCAACCAGTTGTTCAGGCTTTCAAGTACTTTTGTGTATCGCGCTATCACAAATCATTCACACACATTGGTGGAAACACGTCGACTCCAATGCTCGCGATGATAAAAATAAAAGCCATCCAGTCCGCGATAGGACTGTTTGTCAAGTTGATTCTTTCGTGGCATTATCAGCTATGTTCACAAAGCAATCATTGTCCGCTTTGTATTTTTGTTTTATGTCATATTTGTGTGTCATTTCGTGTATTGTTTTGTTGTTGGTCGCGTTCGTGCAATGCGCTAATCAACGGAATTGATTATTGAGTTTGAATGCACTCAGTGAGTGCTCCGTTTCGATGAGTGATGCCTGCAAGGCCACCGGGATCATCAGTGTGGAGCTTCCGTTGCCATAGACATATTGCCCAATGGGAAAGAGGGAGTTTGGAAATGTCATGGTAAAGCGCACAATGGAAAAAGCGTTTCCTGATGGAAACCAATGAGCAACGGCCCCTAACGGGGCTTCTTACGGGAGTATCTTCACATCAATTCCGTTTTTTAAACAAGCTTGAGATGAGCACTCAATTCGATGTGAAAAAGCACTCAAAAGAGATTCAATGATGACAGATGGCGTAGATCGAGCGGTGCTTTTAAAACCTGGTAACAGTCAAAGCGCCTTGAATTAGACTTGGAAGGAAGCTCCTTTGAACAGGCCCGAATCGATAATTGTGGTCTTCAATGTCCGTTCGATGTGCAGCTGTGGGTTCGTTTATCATCATTTCGATAAGTGATTCCAGATTCAGTTGAATGAATTCATCAACGCTCCCAGTTCCGTCGTTTACAGACAGATGGCGTTGACAGTCAAGTATGAGCTTTTGATGGAGTCCCTCACAAAAATGCATGATAAATAACAGTTCATTTGAAAGTGATTGTCCGGTGGAAGGCCCTTCGCTGACTCTGCTGTTATGAGAGATTCACTGTTATCAACAAAACTCAAGTTTTTTCCGCTAATTATTTCGAAACGAATGAAAGGAGCAGCAACAATGAAAACGACTAATTCGAATATGGTTTGACGTTGATTGATGCTGTCACGTTAACGTGGTGTCACGTTGCGTTGCATTCATTTGCGAATGGAGAAAAATTTAAATCAATTCGAAATTGAAACCGACCACGGTCACTGACTAAATTCATATCATATGGCGTTTGAATGGAACCAAATCAAATGGCAAGGCTGACATCGATTCCATCAAAATTAAAATTTGTAATTGAAATCAGCTTGGAAATGTAACAACAACAAAAGCGAATTATTGTAACACAAATTAATCGCCAACAGCGATTAAGCCAGTGCATCGTCACTGATCAGCCACCACAATGACGCATCTCACGCTGACTATGGAAATCAAGTCTTGTTTGCTTCAAAATTTGTTTTGCAATGAATATTTTATGGGCATTTTGTTTACTGGACCGTCGCAAAGTCTTTCAGATGTCATGAAATGTGTCGGCTATTTATATCCGGCAAATGGAACGTGTTCCCGTGACGACATTGCGCTAATCCGCGTCATTCAATCCACCCGCCATGGATTAGTGGCCAACCGACCGACCGAACAAGCCAGTGCGTTTTGACCTCCGGGCAGAACGTTGGCTCAAATTGACTGCCATGTGATCGTTCAAGATGAGATCAAATCAGCATTAGCGTCATTAAACACCACGTTGCACGTTGCTCATAGTCCATTGGGTCGATGCAAGCGATTAAATGCTCTTTAGTTTTCGCATAAATGAATACCGCTTGACCGTCCCATTGTAATTCACGATTTGCGCAATGAATGTTTTGTTTTTGTCGTTATTTCTCGTTGACGGTCACGTCTGGGATGTGTGTCGCATAAAACGATTTTGTGCGTTTTCCTCCACTTGCAACTCGACTGACCGTGACAAATGTGGATTATTTTGAGTTCGTCGTGGGATTCGGGTTAGGTTGAAATGTTGTGAGATGGCATCGAATCAAGAGACACACTTAGCCGTCTTTATGATACATTTTTCCCTTAGCGACATTCGCCTAGAGGCGGCTTCCACTTGACTGCTCTTTTGAAATCTTCGAAACTTTCCATTGAGTGGCTCGAGACGGTCGCAAGTCGTTGAAGGACCAAGCCAATCCGATCTACCTGAAATGTCATTCATAGATCAGCCATATCAGTTTCCTCAAAGCAAGTCGTGGATTACGACTTCACTTCAACCGCGAATCAAATTAAAGTTCGACCAATCACATCGAATGACACCATTCGCACTCTCATTCAGGCAGAAATAAAAAAAACAACTCGGTCGGCCAAACGACCGATCCAAATTTCTACCTCTGAAATTGTTTGGTTATGAGTATTCGCTTATTCAAACCCAAAAAGCGTTGAGCACCCGAATTTCTGAAATAACCTCTGACCTGAATGAATCACTACCAGTGAACTTTGAAGATCAAAATCTTTCGATTCTTTCATATTTCGGTCTGGTCGGTAGACCTAAGGTGCAGCCCTGCTGATTGAATCACCGTCAATATTTGCAATTTGTTTTTCAATTGAATTCATCGGTTGCTCATCAGAAAAAAGAGCAAAATGTTCTGTCGAGATGATCGTTCAACAAAACCAGCGATTACGCCATCGTTGAATCTCTGTTATTCGCACCTAACGATCATCTCTCAACCATCATTCAAGCAATTAACAGATAGCAATCACGATCGTAAAATGACCGCCTAGTGGAATTCCCACGATTCGTCGCAACCCTCTCGGTCCAAACGACAAATATGTCGAAATGCAATCGATGTCCAAAATCAATCATTGTTCGTCCGAAGGGCATCCCGCATTATCAAACAGCCACGACTTTTGCCCTGAACGGTGTTACTTACCTATCGCCCCGAGCCACATCTCCTTTTCAGACCGCCATTGGGAACAATCGCTTTCGCGCTGTTGATTAAGTGTGACAGATGAATAGAGCGATGTTTACATCGATTATTCATTCAAGTCATAAGTCATGTTGCGCCATTGAGCAATTTACACATGTGATTCACGTTTACACCTCGCGCGCTCGTTGTTGCGCTGAATGTCAAGGGCACCTTGCCATCAGGAAACTTCGAAAAGCGATTTTCTTTCTTTGACTCAACCAAAATTCTACTGTCTGCATTGAATGTCCGACCGATGGGCCATTGATGGCTCCAGCACGAAATGAAATCGTAATCCGATGCAATCGCACGTCGTAGCACTGTTCGTCCGGAAGTAATTAAATACGAAAATGGATAAACAACACAACAACTCAACAGCACAGCCAAGAGCAACCACATCGGCTACCTGCACTACTACTCGCTTTGTGAGGATTATCGTCTCGTCGCCGGCTGAGTAATGGGATAATCAATTCAAGAATGTTTTCTCAATGATTCAATGACACTCAAATCAAACAGTAAGTGCTTGGGCGCTGTAATGACATTCGCCGGTGAAACAAACACACGAAATTAATTTCATGCTACATTGACGGGGCCGGGTCACATTTCGGTGGAAAAAGTCAGAAAACTCGACCAGAATTTGTGCGATAAAACTCGTGGCAGATAGCAGAGAGTGGCCCACAGTCAAATGGAATGGAATGGAATGTTTTTTTTTCTTCGTTCTTTCTCTTCATTTTTTCGGTTGGTTTCTCCTCGTTCTCGCATTTGTGCGTGTGTTTTCCAAAGTGGATTTAGCATGTTTTTCAATTAAAATTGCTTTATTTTGAATTTATTTATCTTCTGCTATTTGCAAAAACGTGTTTACTTTATCTGTTTTTTCCGAGTGGATTTGCATCATCATTCAGTTTTTTGCGCTTAAATCGGCACTTACGAAAAAGCCGAAGCCCCAGTTGGGCAAACGGTAATGCTTGAAATGTGTTTCAGAGCAGTCACATTGAATGAACTCACTCAAATTGCATACGAATGATGTGATCCTGGCTTTTTTCAGCGGAAAGTTTTGCCGAAACTCCTCCGATTTGTTTCACAAAGGTCGAAGGTCGGTGAATTGATGGAGGCGAAATGCATAGGTGAAGCACGAACAAGATTGAAATTACAGAAAATATGGGGAAAATTCCACCTTTCGTTGAACGAGCCCATGTGACATGTCACGTCACAACGACTCGACCAACACTGTAACATTGTAAAACGCTACTTATCCATTCTGTCGCATTGAAACGCTCTCACCATGTCGGTCTCTCTTGCAACGATTGCCTCTCTTTCTCCAGTGTTCGGTGTGTGAGCTCCAGCGCGCCAACACAACCCATCGCACAACGACGGAATTTCACAGCCAGTCAAACAAGCAGCCACAAAACAGCAATCATTCTCTCTGTGAATTTCATAGAGTTCAGTTGGCATCGTCGCTGTAACACTGTGTTTCGTACGGTACGTGTGCATCGCTAAGCAAAAATCAAAAGGAAAGAGGAAAAAAAAATCATTGTTTGTGTCATTCGGTGGTGTTTGTTGTCATTTTGGCGAGACCGTGATTAGCTCTGTTTGTAATAGTTTGTCGAGTGCGTGTTTTGAATCAAAAATTGATTGTTTTGCGTGATTTGTTCTCTACAACGATACTCTCGCAGAAAACGAGAATATTCTTCTCAACCAAAAACTCGGTTGTGTTGCCTTTGCTGTGCCAACATCAGTGCCAAAATAAACAAAAGGATAATTCACTGTTACAAAAGTTAACTCTTATTGACAACAACACGCCTTTGGATTAAATCTCTGTTTGCTGTCTCACATCGTTTGTTTGTCGCTCGTCAAAGGTATGTCATGTTGTTATTCTGTAGGTTGTCGAATTTCCAATCATCGCCGAATGAACATCATCATCGGCAAAGTGCAAAGTTTCGTCGAGCGCAAATTTGGTATTTCGTTTTTCGCAAAACACGCGTTTCCATCAACTCTCGTGGTGCCTTTGTGCTGTGATGCGAGCTGAATATCTGGGCGCACAAATGAAAATCGATGTAACTTCTATCGATGAGAACCGAAATGCTAAGCGTCAACATTGTCTGTTGGGCTTCATTATACTCGCAGTGCGCAATCCACTGATGGAATTATCACGCGATTTCAGCAGAAAAGACAAAAAAGATTCATAATTTGCATTTTACAACATCCTCATCGAGTTTGCGAGTCGGCAAACTGGAATCGCTGTTACATAATTAGCCAATGTGAACGGTGCCGCATTTGATGGCTATCGATTCTGTTCCGAAACTATTCTACCCAACTTTCGAGTGCTACGACAGTCGCGCTATCGGCGTTTAGCAACCATTATCAGCGTAATTACAATTATCCGTGTATTGTTTCACACTAAAGATTACGTTTATCACATTGAAAGCCATCAGCTAGTCATTCGTGAGACGGTTGGTTAGTTGAGTTGTTTTCGCTGCGACGCCTCAACTACTACTATTTATATACGTATATATTCAAATGGCAACCGATATATTCTTCACATAAAACAGGATGTTTTCTTGATCGATTTGACATTCTGAAGAAAGCCATGCAGTCGTCTTTGGAACAACATCAAAAATTGATAGCGAAAACTCAATTAAATTCTCATCATTTTTTCTGTTGTTTTTGTTTGATAAAAATAGAAATTCCATCAAAACGATATTTTCGTCCAACTAATATGACATCATATTGGAGACACAACGGAATTGAGTTCAATGAATATTTAATGGACTTTATGGCTTTTTTTTAAAAGCAATCCGAACCGAAAATTCATTCTGATAAAGTTGAGTCAAGTTCGAGCCATGCATCGGAACAAAAGCATCGCCAAAGCGTGATGCGTTCATCAAGCGACGTAAATTAATTTCAATTTATGATGTTGGTCTTACTTCGGTGGATCTTCACGCACACATACACACACAAATACACAGACATCAGTCCATCAGTGGCACCCTGTGGCTTGCATTCCAATGCCAGTCATTTACATTGCATTTAAAATCATGTAATTAAAA
>JANSTV010067651.1:0-11090 GCA_027564135.1 Lestremia cinerea
GGTCATGGTCAGGGTCAGGGTCAGGGTCAGGGTCAGGGTCAGGGTCAGGGTCAGGGTCAGGGTCAGGGTCAGGGTCAGGTAAATTGCAAGAAATCTAGAAACTGATCCTGTGCTTATCATCGGGAGATTTGCATTGATGAATCTCGATGACAAAAATGAATGTTACCATAGTGACGGCTCACTTAATCGACTGAAAATTTTCAAAATTTGGAGAGACCTCTCCGGACTCCCAACCCAAGAATTTGGTTCAAGGAAACCGAAAAAGGTGGCGGGGGTCGAGTGGACTCCGCCGAAGAGCATTTTAGTTTTCACATTCACAAATGAGCAAATTATTGAGGGGCAACGCATTCGTGATACGAGAAGTAGACGAACTGTTCTGTTAATATTTCCTGATTGTCAGTCAACGTTTGGGAGATGTAGCAATTACTTACAATAAAATCATGAAAGAACCTCACATTCTTTGGGTCTCAGCGTTACATCCGACTTCAATGTCACCCCGATACATCAACGCATAGCATAGCATAGCATATCATAGGATATAATATCTTTAAGGAAAAACACTTTTCTTTAAATTCTGCTCTTTGGTGATCATTGATGACCGGTTTCACAGTTTCGGCATTCACAGGTCTCGCTCTTCAAATGAAGCATCAAAATCAAAAGAAAATGCAGAACCTGCTTCAGAAATAAATCGAACCCGCAGGCTCATTGTCCTTGTTAGTCAGACATCCATGTCTCGTCTCCTCCGCAATTTCGGTTGTCTCCTTCTTCTCAAGAAATGTCGTCTTGTTGACTTTTTCAAGTGCCCTAGTTAACTAGTATTTGTAGAAGGCTGCTCTTCGAGCAGATAAATCAGTCGGAAATTGGTAAGCAACGAAACCACACACATCAACCATTATAGACACAACACAATCTTGGTCTTGTTTTCAGTACTAGACATGAACCTCATCAATTTGAAGCTTCAGCATTCAGGTGTCACTTTGATGTTGAATTTTCGGCTACTTTGTTGACACTTCTTGTTGCGGTAACTAGCAAAAAGGTAAAACTGTTCTCTTTTTTGGTGAACTTCATTTTCGAGAGAGAGAAGAGGATAATATAAATCGGGTTAAGCGGAACATCTCATTGAAGAGCGTTCCGAAGCAGGCCTTGGATTTCACAGGAACAATTTGCTTTGATTTTGATTTGAAGAAAGACACTCGAGTCCCGACGATGCCAAAAGTGAGAGGGCGGTCGTCAAAAATGATAAGGGACGATGGCAAAAAGTCAAACAACAGAACGAATCACAAGATTAAAAGAGAAAATGATTCGTTATCGAAGTGGAGTTTACGATATTCTGTCATCGTCATAATCAAAAGAAGAGGGAAACTACAAATTATATTATTCGGAATGATCCTGCTGAACGCCAACCTTCAATTTGATTTATTCAACTATTTAAATTTAATTATTGGCAAATTGTAAATTATAAATTTTCGAAACTTAACAAACAAACGAACGGGCAAGTATGCGATAATCGAAAAGAATGGGTCTGCTCTTCTAAATCAACTTGAGCGTTTTTAAAATGTCTGACTAGATGGTTAATCTCATTAGAGTATCAACGAATATCAACGCCCATCGAATGCACGTACTACTACCCGGCGCCCAATGAACTCCTGGTAAACATTTTGCTTGGACAGGCAGTGAAGAACCGTAGCGATGTGGACTCCCGTAGAGTTTCAACTAGAGAAGGGCGCCGATGACTGGCGCGAACTTTTTCTCCTCTTTTTCGGCTGCAGCGATTTCGGCAGACGCCGAAGTCGAAATTTTTGGCGGCTGGCGCGCAAAAATCGCGAATTTCGCCAGCGCACTTCTCTAGTTTCAACTTTTTGTGTGCCAAAAATGGAAGGGTTCCATCAGGTTTACCCTCGTCTCGAGTTTTGTTCTCGGTGCTATCAGCTACGATGCCACAATGTCTTGAACAGAACAGACCAGAGACGGGAGAAATCTTCGCATTCGGCCAGAGCTAAAATTGCACGATGCTCCTGTTCATAAATAAATTATGATAATAATCGACGACGACGACGAGGACGACGACAACGACGACGAATAGTGCATCCGATCCAGAACGATTCCTTAGTCTCAAGCAGTGATCATGAATTATATCCACTGATTCTGGTTGGGATGGCTGTACGTTTCCAAGCCTGGTGTGGCCGATGATGAGGACGGCGCGTTGTCAACGAAACTGCCGATTTCTGGTGATGTGCAAATCGATCGTGTTCGCTTAGTCTTTAAATCACGATTTACTTGCGCATATAGCGGCTCACTGCCACCTTCTGTCAAGCGATCTTGCTGTTGTTGTTGTTGTTGCTGTTGTTGTTGTTGTTGTTGTTGTTGTTGTTGCTGTCAATTGAGAATAAACTTCGTTAGCGATGATTTCAAGCAGAAGGTAAGCGGAGAAGCTTGGTTGGAAAGAGAGAAGAAGAAATTCACAGAAAACAAAATGGCAAAGTTTGCGAGAAAAATCCATTTTGTCTTAGCCGGAACAGAGGTTGTGGTGCACAATCGATTCCCGTTCGAGCTGTTGATGTGATGCTTTCCCATTCTGTGCAGTACGGTCGCTGATGAATTCGTCGGCATTGACACATGGACTGCGGGTATTAGCTCAACAGCAGTAGCACCACCAGCAGCACCAGCAGCAGCAGCAGCAGCAACAACAAAAACAACAACAACAACAACAACAACAACAACAACAACAACAAGACGAACATTCAACAACACAATGAAATAATATCAAAAAAAAAAAAAATTGATTCGAGCGCAATGCGGAGACCGAAATCAGCAGCCAAAGCGGCTTCTCTGTTGCGTAATTCGATTTACGTAGATCTCAGTTGAGCCGGATTCCAAGCCAGACATACGATTGAAGCGAGCTAGTCAAATACGCACAAAAAAAAACACTGTCCAAATGCCAGGGGGAGGGGTAGGCAGGAGAACGGATCTAAACTCAAGAAACTAGAGGGGCCATTTGGGGAAACTAGATCGACCCGCATCGAATTGCTTACCTTATGCACATCTTTCAAGTGGAACCAATCGAAATGTGTGAAACGAAGAGCGTGGATTGAATCAAATGGAATGAATTGCGTCTGAATTGGCTTTCATTAGTAATGATTGAATGCAAGAAGCGGTTTATTTGAAACACTGAAAAAATTAAAGCTTGCATTTCCAGTTGCGACACAAGTCGAGTCGGAAAATGAAGCCACCGAACCGCAAAGCCACCAAGCCTGAGCCCTGCATCTGGAGCATCGAACGATCAATCAACTGAAGGATCAATCAATGGATGGAAACGAATCCATATAGTGAGCGGATTTGAGTTTTGTCTTGTTTTTCGGTCTTTTCTGAGTCGCAATTTGCAATCGTCACTTGTTGATATGGACATGAAATTATAAAACAAATGAATATACCATTTACACACAATTTTCTTTTGTTGTAAGGATTTACTTTTATTATTATTTACTATTCACTCATATTTTAATTAATTAATAATTTATTCCATAATTCATATATATCCATTACAGTAAGAATAGTCATTTTGCTGTTGTTGTTGTTGTTGCTGTTGTTGTTGTTGTTGTTGTTTTTGTTGTTGTTGTTGTTGTTGCTTTTGCGGTTTCCTGTCCTTTCACTTAACGATTACGAGTGCTTAATAATTATTTTAATAATCCTCTCCGTCGCAAGTTCGCAAGTTTATTCAGTTTTTTTTTTTTTGTAGCTTTTTTGGCATTTTTTCGTGTTGTTTTAAAAAAATGTGTATGTGATATATTTTCATAATAATAATTATCATTATTAATTCGATTATTTCTCTCTGTTTCCAATCCGTCAGTCACTCCACACTGGATTCTGCCAGTCAGAAGCGGTCTGGCTTTGATGCAGTCGCGCGTGATCCGGGATACCAGTTTGTGATTTTGAATTTCATTTGTATTCCCGATCTCGTATTAATTTCATTGTGATTTCATTTCAATTCAACCTCGAAGATCATCAGATTCATTGCTTTATCTATTTTAAGTTCAGTTTTACTTTTTGTATTAATTTTATCCATTTATCGAGTACTTTGTTTGCGCCACCTCGGACGAATCGCACTCGCATCGACACAATCCACGTGCGCAACTTGCTGTGCTCTCCTGTTGTGTGTTGAGCTAGAGCTCTGCTGTTCTGTGCAGTGAACAGGGCTACGCTGCAACCTGATTCCTCACGATGGCGTTGCAATGCACTTGCACTGCACAGAACAACGAGTGCGACTGTGGAAGGATGACGATCATCTTGCAGTTTTTTCAAAGTATTCGAAGGATGTTCACGACAGCTCAAATTGAATGGATTCATTTTTGAAAAAAGCAAAGAAATCGAAAATAAATTTCTTGGAAAACGAAGAGCGCGTGTGGATTGTGTTGATGCGAGTTCGAATGTGATATTTTGGAATATTTTGCCGTTTATCAAAAAATTTCATTTCATTTTCTCATTTTAAATTGTATTTCTCATAATTTTGCCGTCATTGATTTCCCATTAGATTTAACAAAATCGCTCATGGCTGAATTCAAGTGCCTCGGGCTGCTTTGAAGTGCAGGAATCAATCAAGAGTCGTTCGCAGCAACGTACAATCCTTCATTTAATATAAACTCTGACTTGCGGTCCTTTCGGGGAGGAAGCATCCAATACCCTGACCGGAAGTCACTTTCTTTTCATCGCATTACGAAAACTATAATATCACATTCTAAGAATTCGCGAATAAGAAAAATACTTGTCGCTGCCATCGGAGCAGTGGCCAACTTGTGAGTTGTCAAGTGACTGCTCTTCGTTTCCAGCTCGAACTCTAGTGTGAACCGACCGCGATGGGCCAACAAATGTACAGTAATCTAGTGCACGACTCTAGTACGTTCGCTTGTGTGAGCGATGCAGCTCGTCGTCAGACCTGCGCCTGCTCCCGAGCAGCTTCAATTGCACTGTTCACACCCCCAGCGAATCAACAATCACTGCACAAAAGATCCACTCACAATTTACGTCATTTCATTCTCCTCCTGATTAACTCATGCTCTTTGTTTATTTCAAAACGTTCAATTAAAATCCTCGCTTGCTTTCTTGTTTGTTTCCTGTTTGCGTTTTAAAGGCATTTTTTATCGTTTGAATTTAAAAATTAATATTTTTCAAATGAAAAATTATTCAAAATAATAATCATAATTTTCAGATTTTTCTACAAAATTTTAATCGTAAATAATTTCAGTTTTCCAACAAAGATTCTACCTTCGTTTCGACTTTCAATAAATAACCATCTTATAACGTACAAAAAAAAAAAAAAAATAAAATGAAATAAACAGACGAATGACGCTGCGCTGATTGATTCTGATCTTTCTAAGATAAAAATTCAACAAATTTCAACTTTATTGCATGCAAAAGGAATGGTCTTCGATGGATGACGACAGACCATTCAGAAGGAATCGCGATTTGAGTCGAATCGATTGTTGGTGAATGGACTGTTCCCACGGCGCCATCCTTAGTTGTGCATTCAATTGGCAAGATTAGTGCTTTTGTACATCGGGTTGATTCAATTTTAGGCAGTGAATGAGTCGACGACGGTGGCGACAGATGAAGTTATGCAAAATGGAAACGATGGTTCCCGAGCATCAAACCTCGCTGAATTCTTGCTGCGTTCTTCATCGCGCTAGAGGAACCCCTCCCTCCAAAGATGTCCTCAACGAATCGGCGAAACTCTAGAGATGGTTCCCGATCGTGCATCCCCCATTGGAGACCATTTTGCCCAATCGAAATATTAGCCCACCTCAAAACAAAACAAAATATGTAATCGCTCTAAGCTCTACCGGAGAGACTTGGTCCGGGAGCGATCAGCCCAGTGTTAGAGAGAATGACCGAGTATTTCATTTGTGATGAGAGAAGATACCAATCGAATAGAATAGTCAAGAAAACGAATAGTAATTCTTTATTAAATAAAAGATGATAAAATCAAATAATTAAAATCAATCATAATCTCTTCTTTTCAATTTCAATTAAATTATTTTTACTTGAAATTTTTTTTCCATCGATTTTCGCTATTTTCATTGATGATTTATTCATCATTTGCTTTTTTTTTTTTTTTTTTTTTTTTTTTTTTTTTTTTTTTTTTTTTTTTTTTTTTTTTTTTTTTCGTTTTGGGGTTTCCTACAATAAATGTACAAAATTTTGTTTCGGGTTTCTATTTCCTTAGCCTTTCTATTCATTTAGTCCTCTTTTGAGTTTCTTCGTCTTGTTTTGTTTCGAGTTCAATTTCAGTTGTTGATGCTTCTTCTGATCGGTCCATCATTTTGTCTCGTGCTATGCGACTTGAATTTCATGTTTTTTTTTTAGTTGAAGTGACGTTCTTTATAATTAAATTTGGGTTATTAGTGTCAATTAATTAGTTAATTAATTAATTAATTAAATAATCGAATTATTACACATAATTGTTGAATTGTGTAAATTTCAAGACATTCATCATCATTTTATAAAATCTATTTTTTCCTTTCTTCTTCTTCTTCTTAAAACTAACGGCATTTGCACAAAGTGTCAACAAAAGTCAACAAAATAAAATGGAAAGAAATGTGTCGATGAAATGAGTATATTGTTGTTTATGGTTTCTTTGTCTTTTTCAAAATATGTAAATGATAATTGATAAATGGATATTGATTATTTACTTTTTATGCTGAACAGGCACAAAGTCCTTCATTCCGCAAGCATGCTTCGTTCATTCGGGCAGCGCACAAACACACGCACAATTCAACCACTGCATAGAACTACATATGAACTTGAAGCTCATTTGAGGACGGGGCTGGCATTGGAACTGCATGAGGCATCGAATGTCAGTTTGAATTGAATTTATTTTCTCTAATGGCGTCCAAGAAATGCATTGGAATTTCGAGATTCAGATTCAGGAATCATTGCCTTGGTTCGAGTGAGATCGTCGAAGGTGCAATGACAAAGTTAACGAAATGGGAAAGTGCTCACAACCTTTCTGTTTTGGATTTGGAATGTGTTTTTGGAAAGCGCCAACTCTGAACTTGTCGAGTTGACTGATGAAGATCGATTGTTGCGCGGCTTTGGGTTCCGCCGTGAGCAGTGACAGTGCTTGCTCAGTGTCTCTATCACAGTAAAATTAAGACGAAATAAATTAGCATGTTGGCAAAACCGAGCACAAGTGTTGCACCCTTGGAAGGTGTAGACGATAATCCACCCCCCGAACATTGCTGCATTGTGCTGGATTCAAAGTGATTCATAGTGATCACGCGGGCGAACAGTGTGCGTGTGCTTGCGAGCCACCTCAGTGATTATGTCGTTCAATTTTCTCTTTGTTTTCTTTCAATTTTTCTCAACAAAAATTCACAATTGAAAATGCTTTCGTTTCATGAGAGTTCATTTAGTCTAGTCTCAAATTCTTCGCAATAATAACAACATAGTAAATCGTAATTTCAATTATGAGATAATAATTTATTCATTTTCTTTTCTGCATTTGTAAATTGTTCTTAATTTTGCTTCCATTTCATTGTTTTGTTTTTTGTTCAATTTTTTATTTTTTTTTTTTTGTATTTTTTGTCTCTAGTAAACGCAATATGAATAGCAAATATGTTCAAAAATGAAACTCATTTGTGTTAAAAAAAAATAATAATAAAATAGTTTTATCAAATTACTCCAAAATATAATTAGTGACTTACGGAGGGAGGTTGTTGGTTCGGTCCATTCGGAAAAACACGTATGCCACCTGGAGGAGGCTGTTGTTGCGCTGCCGCTTCTGCGTAGGCTAGCTCTGACAGAGGGATCTCATCGTTCTGAAAAATCATTTGGAAAATATGGAGCGATTCAGTCATTCGAATTGGCATTAGTGGGGGCGTGTTCACTGAGGGAGATAGTGAAGCAAGGCGATGTGATGCGTACCCGTTGATATATCATTCCGGATCCGCCGCCTCCTACTGAATTGATGTTGTTTGAAACGTTGTTTCGTCCGAGAGTATTCGTTGAGTTCGTTGGGATTCCGCCAACTGATTGTAATTGTTGCTGTTGCTGCTGCTGCTGCTGCTGCTGCTGCTGTTGCTGCTGTTGTTGTTGTTGTTGCTGTTGATTATTCACGCCACTGGCAGGTGGCCGCTTCATCGTACGATCCTCGTACCGGGTTCCACCTTGTGATGCCATTGGACGGTTTAATGTGCTATTTGCATTGTTAGGCGAGTTGGGTGCTGCATTTCGGGCAGCTATCGTTTTCGTTACGAAATCTTGCTCTTTCCAGCCGTGCTTCTTGTAGACGTCACGCAACTCTTGATGCTGCCACATCGTGAATAATACTTGACCCGCGAATTTCAATACTCGTGGCGTGTACTTTTGCCGTTGCCGTGTTATGTTCATGAGTCGTTCTACGCCGCCAGCGTCTAAGAGCGATCGCGAGAATTCGGCGTTCTTCTTTATGACCTCGTTCAATGTAGCCAACACCGCGGCTATCGTATCATCGGATGTGCCCTGGTCGTGTTGTGGATTGCCCGATGGCAGTTTTTGCACCAAATCACGCATCGCATATTTTCCAATCAATTCTTTGTTGCGCTGATCGATTGCCAGATTCCGCAGTGCTGTCGCCACAGCGCACACCACGCGATCCACTTCCATCCGAAGCAGTTCCACTAGAATCGGCAGTCCTTTCTCCTTTCGAACGGCCGCTCGGATTTCAATGCTAGGCTGCCAATAGCAAGCGGCCAAATTTTGAATGGCACCGGCGGCTGCCTCAAGCGTTTCGGGATTCGAGCAGCTCTGCAACAGAGCCAAGTATGATTGAACGACGTCGGGCTGCCACAGTAGCTCGTAGCCTTTGATCGGCTCGTTTCTTTGGATTGAACTTCGCGAAGTAGTTCCGCTACTGCTGCAACCGGCCCCACCGTTGCTGGTGCTTGCGTTGCCACTGGCACCGGCACTGCCATTGTCCTTGTGATCGTTTTGCTGCTGTTGCGAGTCTTTTTTCTTTTTACTCGCCCCGAAGCAGCCGAGATTCTCTCCCTTTGACGACGAAGACGACGAAGATCCAGATAAGGGCTGCGATCCCGTCGACGCTCGACTCTGCGTCGGCAAAGGATGTTTGTCGTAGTTTGGATCCTCCACCTCTTGACAACGATATGACAGATTGCGCAGAATGCACACGCAATTTTCGACGATTTTATTGCCTATATTTGATTTCTCGATTGCCGCTCGCACAACGTATAACAACGAATCAACTAAGCCATCACATTCACGTAGTTTGGTTCGAGCATACTCGCCGGCTGAGCTGACATTTCGTAGCACGCCCGAAGCGTTACGAAACACGTTCGAATAGCATGGGTCACCCGGGCTGTTGATGTCCCAGCCGGAATGAGGTATCAAAATATAGGTGACGATGACATTGACGCCGTCGTCGATGATGGAGCGCTTCAGGTCTTCGCACGACGACATGTTCCAAATGACGCCCGTCACCAACTCCTTCACCTCTGACTCGGTAGTGCGTCGTAGCAGATTGATCAACGCCACGATGCCGCCGGCCGTTTTTATTGCCCGTTTGTTCTCGTCGTTCTGCCGGCCATACGACAAATTCCGTAGAGCGCCGCACGCATTGCGATACACCTCGGGACTGTCGTGCGACAGCAATTTAACTAATGGCGGAATGCCGCCAAGAGTGCGCGTGCGCTGCTTGTTCGGATCATCCATGTAGCACAAATGCTGCAAGTAGGCGGCCGCGTTCGCTTTTATTACGTTGTTTGGATTGTTCAGGAAGCTAATGACCTCAGTGAGATTCGGGTCGCGCCAGCGCATCGATGCAGCTGCCGCTGCAGCAGCCCCAGAGCCAGATCTCTGCTGGTCGCCGTCATCACCGAGCGCCAGACCAGATGCACTGCCCGGCGATGTGGTCATGTTTCGGGCGCCACCGTGCATTGCCAAGTTCGACATGTGCTTCTGGAGCTCCTCGTCGTCATCGTACAACGGACGCGATTGGATGTGTGAAATTGCCCCGCTATTAAGTGGCATCGCTGCAGGCCCATTGATATTAACGTCGTAGACATGCGGTGACGGTCGCGATCCATAAGTGGCATTCGCACTGCCGCCACCGCTACCAGCATTGCCGCCAGTATTGTTCACAATTGCTCCGCCACTGTACGGCGATGACACATAGCCATAGACCATGGTTGACGGATCGTCCTGGAAGCGGTGATCCATGATCGGCCCTCCTGGCGACGGGGTTATTCTGTAGTCTGGCATTTCGTCGTGGTACGGCCCCTGGAGGTACGTCACGCCCGGCGGCATTATGTTGTGTTGCTGCTGCTGGTGTTGATGGTGCTGCTGCCCACCGGCAACTAATGGCAGAGGTGACGGGGAATCACTGTGCTCACTAGGGCTCTCCGGTCGCTCCAAATAGCCCCCGGTGACGGTGCCATACTGACCCGAGTTGGCATATTGCGCCGCCGACGGATAGTGATCGTATTCGGGGTAGTGCAGGTGCGAGTGAGTGTGATATTGTGGATCTACCAGGCCGACATTCGGTCCGCTTGCCCCGTTGCCACCGCCACCTCCACCGTGGACGTACAATTCGTGCTGTTGCGAATGGTGTTGGGCACCGGCAACTCCATGATGTGATTGTTGGTCCAAGTGATTGTAATTTATGTATTGTGATCTGAAACGATACAAAAATAGCAGGAATGTTCGTTACACATCGATCAAATTCCATCATAAATGCGTGCCATTTTTCATGCGTCTCTACAAATGGATTGCCTTCGTTTTGTTTGTGTCTCTATTTGCATTTGAGCTTGGTTTTACTTTGGCCTTGGTTTGGATTTAGTTGCGATCTTCGCGAGTGCGATTGTGCATGCGGAATTTGAACTAATTTGGTAAGTTCCAATCGGTAATGACACAATCAGACTAAAAACACATTTGTCACCACAGCATTCTAAGGGAATCTCGTCAAGATCTCGTCAGATTCTCTCATCGAAAAAATCGGCCGATCTTTCGAATTTTTCAACGATCCGATCAGCACCTACCTTGGGTACATTCCTAGTGGCATTGCAACAAAGTCGATGGGTTGACCATCGGGACCTAGGTGT
>JANSTV010067662.1:0-11088 GCA_027564135.1 Lestremia cinerea
GTTTGCGACTTGACAAATTACTGGAATTCTGTCGATGATGAACAAAACTAGTTCGTTGGCTGTCATCCTCGTCGGTTGGTGATGAATGGCACGAGGAGGGGAGGGGCTGGCGAATGTCTTGCGGTTGATCCCACTGGTTGGTGATAAGAGTTTAATGTGAACGAAGGCTTCACTCGCAGACCGAGAAGCCCAACGATGGCAATTAATAACCGTTTTTCTTGCAACCGTTATCGCAAATGAAAAACGTTTAATGAACGAAATGCTCGATTTAGATATCGGCCACGCATTGCCTCGACCGAAATCATCAATTTGGTGTTGGACCATTGGGGCCAGTGGCCAGTCCGCAGTGATGCGATAAAGCGAATTAAGCACCAATCAATAACTCGAGGATTAACGTAACTGCTTTTCGTAAAGCGATTCCCCGTCGGATTAACCGATCGAATGGTCGATGAATAACCACGATTTGCTGTCGTCGAGAGAATTCCTGATGTGTTTTTAATTAAATGAAATTCAAGAAGTTGGTGCTTGCGACCAGCCATCGCATTCCAAATGAGATGTCACCGGGCTTCTGTGTGCCATTCGAGAGAACGCCATCACATTCGTTGCTTTGGCTCATCAACCTGATGATCCTTTTGTTGCCTCACCGTCTACGGCATCATCTTGCCCATTGTCTCTGTGGTGAATCCTCCTTTTGTCGATCGGCTGCATTGTGCGATGCACTTTGCGTGAGGCTCAACAAAAGGGCATTTTCTTCGTTTCACTCCATTCGAAGCGATCGTCTGCGTCACAAACGAGCCCGAGGACCTCACAGAAATGGAATGTTTGCTGCATTTCGAGTCCTTTGTTCGCCATTGTGCGTTATGGTTGTGGTTGCATTGAATTGGCATCGGGATTTATTGTCGTCGACGAAACCGATTGTATTTCGGTTCGAGCAGCGAATGAGCAAACAAAAACCTACGAAATTTATGGTTTGTTTATCATTTTTAATTGAATGGAATGAGCTAGCGCTATTGTTCGATCAATGCCTCGATCAAAATATGAATTTCTTCTCGCGCAATCTCACTCTCGGGTTCGTTGATGAATGCGTTTTTGTAAGAAAGTTTTGATGGCCACCCAGCGATGGGTTTGATTTGGAGGCGAAATTTCACTGGAATCTCGGTTTGATGTAGGTCGGGTATGCCACTGGGTTTGATGAAGGGTTGCCAGCCATCTGAGACATATCGGCGACCTCCGCTAAGATCATCAAAATCGACTCAGTTCCCTCCACCTGGTTGGTCCATAAATCAATTTTCAATCGACGCTCACTTTTTCGCGACGGCAAAACGGCATTCCATCGCCAGTCACTCGCGTCCAACGCTCCGCACCGAACCTATCCCAACAACGCATTCGAAAAATCTCTCCCGTCGATCGTTCCAAGTGGCCAAATATGCCAGTTCAACGAATTACAAACAGCTCGAATCGAATATGAATATGATTGCCAGTCGACATCAAGCCCGCATAATTGAGTCATCGACGAGTGTGTCGGACCAAATTGAAACCGATGCCACACAATTTCCAACCGTCGAACGCATTTCAAACGAAACAGAAAATCGATTTTGTCAAATCAAATTGTGAGAACCTCCTCGCCCTGAATGGGAACGTGTCACGATCATCATTAATAACGGCTAATCTCGACGAAATCGTTCAATTTCAGAATAACCGAAAAACTCAATTGTGTTTGGTCATTCTTGGACGAGGCCAGAGGTTAACCAGACAAACGATCATTTCAAATTGTTACATTTTAAATCGTTGTCCGTCCAGTGGAGTGGTGATGACTGCCCCGGGTGACCGTACACAATGGCGAGCAAAGGTAATGATCGTTTAGAGGCTGATCGCGTCTTGCGTTTTAATTGAGAAAGAGATGCTGGCCGGAGCTGGGTGATTTATGGTGAAAACATTAAGAAACGTCGAAGGTCGATCGGGTGATGAGCGATGCCACTAATTTGGTCAAAGGCGAGATGGGTGTATATTCGTACGGGTGTCCCCTCGGCAGAAAAGGATTCGTATAAATTCCCCGGCAAAATCGCAACCTTCCGGACCCACAACGCAAGACCGACTTTCCCACACCAATCACACTGACTAATGAACCGCATAAATAACAATTTCCCTGCGAGTCTCATTAACAGAGGAGAACTCTGAAAACTTCCTTCCGAAGCCCGACGATATCAGCTGCATCTTATCTACCCTACGCGTCAGTCCGACACAATGCAACACGCCGTAAGAATGCCCGCCACAGCTGAGCGTTTGCTCGCATTCGACGGTAATATTCCAAGTTAGCACGTCGGACCGCACAGTTGCCTTCAAAGAGGGGATGAATGACTTCATTTTCGTTTCGAAAAAATACCGTTTAACGTTCAACATCATTCGGGCCGATCGTCTCTTTTGACTGGTGAAATCTTCACCTGAGATCAATTGTGTTTAATCACGCGATAAAATGTTCTTTGGAAATCGCTGAATCTCCCTCTCCGAACGCTTGCCGGCTCATTGTGGGAAACGAAACCATTTCAGGAGTTTTTATGACGTCACGGTTCGATTTGGAGAATCATCCCGAAAGCGAATTGTGTGAAAATTTCACTTCAAATCGAAAAAAAAATATTACAAAATATCAACCTTCGGTTCGACTTGGCTCGAATTCACTTGAACGACTGAGACCGCGCGCCGCATCCAAGAAGCATTTCGTTCACTGGAATCATAAATAGAAACAATTGAATCAATAGCCAGAGGTTAAGGGCATCGAAACATTAAATCTGCATTCGATGTTTGGAATATTTATTGTTTCGCTCGCGCCGGTGCTCGAGCAATTCTTCCGAACGAAAATCCAACCATTTTCAATGTGGTCACAATGTCTCGCGCTCGCCAAAATAGTCGTACATCTCAATTCGATTGCGTTTGGTTGCGCGCGACGGTCGTAAAGCCAATACAAATAATATCGCTGGCAATAATCATAACGAAACAACAATAATATTCATATACGATGATAGTGATGATGACGACGACGACGACGACCGTCGACCAGCGAACAAATGACGAAAGAAGAAAAGGGAAAATGCATAGAAAAGACACACATCACATGCGGCCATGCGGCAATGCGGCATCGAACGGCAACTTGAAAATATTTTCGTTGGACACTCATCGTGATATTAATAACTGTGCTATGTGTTTCCCGAGAATAACAAATACCCCTGGCCGGCCGATGTCAGATCCAAATCAGTCAGTCGATCCGTTCGCACTGCGAGCAATGGGCCGCTCAATTGGAAACTGGCGAACAACAGCAACGGCCGTGCGCTTTTAAAATCGAAACGCGTAAATTTTACGCGAATATTCACCAAGTTCGGATTGCTGTTTACCGAGTATTGTTTGGCCGAGATGATCGGTTTTGGTTGCGCCGCAGAGCGCTCGGTATTGTACGGTGCGGATGGTGATCTTTTCACACCTCGACATGGTCACAGCGCTGCGATCTATGAAATTGTTTTGTGGCAGCTTAAATAATGTTATTTCATTTGCTATGTGCCGTCTGTTGTTGTGGCTCGCATTCGCTCGTTGTTCCGCAAAACAATCTCATGTCACGGCCGGTGATATCTCAATTACCTTTGTGACCCATTCGAACCATCGATTTATGCTCCGTTCGATTTCCATTCAAGACGACTTTGGATTTTCGATGAAAATATCCAAATGAAAACGATCAATGGGTGTCGCTCATCGACCTCATTCGTCTGCCAAACTTGCCCCGTGAGTTGTGTGATTGAGCGGCAATTGTCGTAATTACAGAAGTTGATTTTGAACAAACAAAACGTCAATTTGCCAAACCAGACGGTTGTTGCGATGCAAGATTCGTTTATTTCAACGCATAATTATCGACACGGTAAATTGAAAGAAAACTGCGATAATTGCATGGTGGCTCGATTGGCGTAATGCGTTGAATGTTTCACGTTGAATCGCCGCCGAATGATAATCACCTGTTGGGAAAATCGCATGAGTTCAGTCGAGGTGCGCATTCGAATGCATTCCCGAAGGGTCTATCGAAAGTCGGGCATGAAATGAAACACACGATTTTCATCGATAAAATTAAACTTCACAAATAAGTACGGAAACAGTGTAATTACAACTAATGGCATTAGGCTACTTTACATTTAGGTACAAATCGATGTCAAACGCTTCCGAAGCAGACATTAAATCTTGTGATCGGATTGAGCCGTCGCACAAATCTCATGCGGAACGGCCGATGTCATTTCGTTGCCGGCGAAATACGACAAATATTGATTGTCGCCGTGCGGTATGTGGCTGTACGGCTGAAGGAAATCATCGGTGGCTGCGTGCGACAAGTGATGATGGGCTTGCTGGGTATGATGAGGCTCCACCATTGCCGGCTGCTGACCGTCGATGTCAAAGTACTCGCTGCTGTACTGCGGCGAGTGATACACGTAGAATTGCTGGTTTTGCTGATTGAACGCGTCCGGTTTTCGTTTGTGCTCTTTGAAATTGTTGTTGTTGTAGCAAACGGCATTCTGAAAGTCCATCATGATTTGATGGTGTGACGGAACGGTGGCTCCTTGCGGAGCATCGTTGACGAAGGAACCTTTCGCTGGCACTCGACGGCCATTCTCCGCACCCGGGCGAATATCACAGAAATAATTTGATGTTGGCGTTTCGTACGACTGGGTGACGGCAGTGGCTGTTGCGGGATCCAATAAGTGATTCACTGGGGAATGATTGTTGTTGTTGTTCAGGACATTGTTGTTGTTGTTGTTGTTGTTCATATTCAAATCGGTCATTTGGTAGAAACAATTGGTGGAATTCTCGTTGTTGTAACTGGAGTTGGTGCTGTTGTCGTCATTCAAACTGTAGTACGAGTCGGAGAGTTCGTAAACATTCGGTTTTTGTTCGATGTTTCCACTGCCGAGGTCCAGCAGCGTCGGTGGTGAAGCGGTTTGTGAGGCTGCCATGGTTTGTGTGGCTCGCAGAGGTTGGTCCAATTGGAAGATTTCTTCGGGCTGGAGGATGTCGTTCGAGTACGGCGAGTACTGGTTGTACAGCTCCTGACTAGCGTTTGCAGTTTGAGGGATTTGCGCGTTACTGGGATAGGTTTCGGCCGTGGGTTGCATGGCCGGATACAGGGTGTCGGGCTGATAGCCGGAGTAGTGTTGATTGGGACTGTGTTGCGACCAGTATTGCATGTTTGCGTGGTGTTGGCCATTCGACGGCATGCCATTCGTCTGGTATTGGTCCTGAGGGAAGTAGCTCTCGGAGTAGTTCTGAGGAGTTGCGTGCTCGCCTGCAAAAGATGAATGAACGTTATAGCGAGGTGCATTGAATTGTGAAGCGCTTCTCTGCGCATGCTTGTCATGGACGCTATTGCCAAGGCTTCACAGTGACGTACTCTGAGCCAACGGGTCTTTTCGAAAAGTCGTTTCAGTACAACTGACACGAGTATTGTGACAGCTCTGTGATTTTCGTGAAATTTTGTTTCGAAAGTGCAAATTTGGGAGATTCGAAAAGGTAAATTAAAGAGGAAAGCAGCTTACCGATGGACAAATCCGGAATGAGCGGCGGCGGAGTGAGAAACTTGTTCGAGTCCTTCATTCGTTTCGGTTTTCGATGGAGAGCCATCAGTTTGTTGCCAATGGCCGCATTTCGACTCAATCGACCGATCAATCCACGTGTTTTCTTCTCTTCGGGTCGTGGATGATCGTGAATGCCTTTCGCTTGGAAGAATATCGCGTTGCTGGTGGATCGCCAAAAGTGAGTGACTGGATACCCGCAGTGGCCGCGACAAGGACGAATGTCTAACTTTCCTCGACACGATCTGTTTGAATCGAATGAGAAAGAGAAGTGTTAACAAGAGCTTCTTCCGAGTACGCAGAAAACGGTGAACTCACGGATTGGGACAGGGTTTGCCGATTTCCTTGCGACGCGCTTTATCACAAATCGACGGACGCAAGTGGATTTGTCGCCCGTCAACGATGCAACTGGCCGTGCAAACGAGTACGCCAAGACAGCTCTTCTTCAAAATGTTGACATTGTGATTGTTGGTGTTGCGCATCGCCCAGCCAGAAATGTGCTTTCGAGCCTCTTCGCTGTCCAAACGATACACATATCGAATATGCCCGTCGCTCCATTTGTTGAAATCATTGAACTCGTCTTCGGCAATGTGCGGCACTTGTGGGTCATTTATGTCCCAGTCTTTGACCATTTTCGCTGAGCGCATCTTCGACGTTTGAGTATTATTGGGGTTGAACGACATCAAATTTGTCGTTTGGGTATTTCCAATTTGTGGTGAAGGGAAATTCGTGTATTTTCTGTAAAAACATCAATCAGTTAATTTTCAAGAGCAATTTTTAAGGCAATTAAATCATCGAAAGATTGCTTTTTGAAGAGTCCCATTCATTTGTCAAACACTCGTTTTCGGCTCCATTCACCAGAACCGAAAGAAGGTAGGAGCGGATCGGAGCGAGAAAACCAGGTAATAAAATTGTTAAGTTTATCTTCGTCGTCGTCGTCGTCATTGTAAGACATTGTCGGGTGTGAATAATGAATGGAAATGGGCCGAAAGGCACTTGATGAGGTTGAATGGCTTTCAACAACTGGCTGTCGATTCATAAAAAGTTGATCTCCTTTGGGCGGTTAGTACATAAGCCAATTTCTGCCCGGTGCTTAGGAGTTTGGCAGACACCAAAAGTCATTTCCTTTCCTCCCAAAATGCATTCAAATTTCTTTCGATTTCTCACAAAATCCCATAAACTCACGCACCTTACGACTTTCAAATGCAAATCCAACCGAATTGAAGAAGCGTCAAAAACAACGCCGTCGATTATTCAACAACGAGATTCTTATCAAATTCTCTCCGGCGAAGGTGTCATATTCACTGAAATGACATCGATTGAATTACCATAAAACACCCATCCGGTTCTGATCGAAGAGAAATGATGACCCATTGACTCGATCAAAGGTGAATAGAATTCCTTCAAAGAGCTCTCGTCCGCCGGTTGCACGAGCCGAATTCGGTCAGTCAAAAAGCAGTCTCCAGACATTCATCGTCAATGCGTGTACTTACAAAATAACCATATTTCGTGAAATCCAATGAAAAAATCCGTTTGGCAAAAACTCAATTCAGGAAATCGTTGAACGCTCAAGAAATTCCCAAAAGTCATTCGAACACTTCGGCAACAACCATAACTCGTTCAACACTTGCAGCGAATAATAATCAATGAATCGTCGCCGATGCAAAACAACAAAAACTTAAAAGCGAAAACAAAAAAAATCTCGTGTTGTTCGCCAAAAAGCGACACAAAATAAACGAGAATCGAAAAGTCAAAACAAAAACGCACAACCAAAAAGTGAGAGATAAGTACAACGACTGGAACGCACAACGTAAAACCAACGGACGAACGAACGCACAGAAATAAAACAGTTTTCCACTGAAATGACACTTGGATGCGGTAACGGTTCAATCACAACCAAATGAGAAGATCTCTACCTCACGATAAATCGACAAAACACCGATATTTGTTTCAACAAAATCAACAACAGCGCTCTGCGAGCTGCGTCTGCACAGATCTAGGGTTGTTTGATGACTGAATTGTCGAGTGCATTCTATTCGAAATGGTTAACAACATCAAATGCATGCATCGACGATTGTCGGCGATTTCCTCTCCACACACACAATACACACGACACAACGCAACCGTAGAACAACAACAACAACAACAACAGCATCGAGCATAGCACCAACTCCAGATGGTTAGAGCGACGTTGTTCCCTTTTCGGTTGCATTCGATTCGTTGCTGTCATTTCGTTGGTCTATTGCTGGTGTTGTTGTTGCCGCGTTAAACTCCACCTCTATGACTTGGAATAGACGATGTTGAATGGCTCGTTTCGGTGGCGATGTGCGATAGTGCGCTTTGAGCCGCTTGGCATTCGAATCGGATTCGCTTGTTTGTTTGGTTCACAGCAATTATAGGCTGGCTGTGTGTGCTGTCGGTGAGTGAATGGATAATTTCTATTGGTCGGATAAAACGCAACCAGTTTGAGTGTGTTTGTGTGAGGAAAATACCGTGGATTTTCGGTTGAATTCTCTTCAAAGGAATTCGCTTGCGTTGAAACTCACTGCGGCCGACATCGAAGATGAGTTTGGTGTTTGGTCCGGTCGCAATGCCCAAGGCGACGATTCAACGAAACGAAATCGACTTGAGCTGAGCTCCATTTTCGGGCGGCAACTTCCTTCCGAAACGATCATTTTCACACGTGTTCAAGTTCAAGTTCGCTTCGATGAGAAATCATCATTGAAATTGTGAATGTTTCTTTTCTTGCGTTGCATTCGGTGTCGTTTCAAGTGGTTTATTTATTAATTTATTCACAAACAGCCCTTATATTTGTTGCGCCGTTTGTTGGCTGGGAAATGCCTTAATTGTTATTCATCAGGGCATATTCTCGACTCATTTCGGGTAAAATAACCGAAAAGGATATGGCATTCATTAATTCATCAATTGAATTGGCTTTGTGTTTGATTCGGTTGAAGTGTCGTTTCGATTTTTCGTTCAATTCGATTCAATTCAAATGACACTCATTAATTGCACTTCAATTGAATGGGGCCATTTGATTTTCAATTACCGAAATTCGTTGCAACATCCGATTCAAGTCATCGCAAGCGGTTGTGTGACGCAGACGAGGCTGCAGAACGTCATTTCGAACGGCGAATCGGACGAAAGGAAGGGAGGAAGGAGGAGAGAAGAACTGAACCCAATTAAAGCAATCAAATTAGTCGACCAATTAATAATCGACCACGTTTAGCACAATCGAATGCAGCACCTTCGCAAAACCAATTAATTAAAAAATATTAAAAACGACTCATTTATAATCCGTTATTAATTATCGAATCAAGTCATAAAGATGTTGGCGAAGGAGCAACATAAAAACCGGGGTTTATCTGAGATCGATTCGATCGAGATTGCAATCGCCACACGAATGCATCGCTACAAGGTCTCAGACAGAAGCAGCAACAGCAGCAGCAACCGCAGTCGCAATAGAATCGTTCAGCATCAACATTAACATCATCATCTCGAGCAGATTAACGTGGCGGGCCGTTGATTTGTTCTAGCCTTAAGGCTGTAGAGCGATAATGCGTGCCATGTTTACGGCCACCTTCTCACCGGCATCAAACACCATGTTGCGCACACGCCACTGAATTGCCGATCGTGCAGCGTCTGAGCGCGGCTATTCGCCCAACTTTCTGTTTGTTTATAATGGCGATAATTAGGTTTTATCATTTGGCGTGCGTGTGTAATCGCCGGCGACAACCGTTCACAATGAGAATGGTTGGCGCGCGATGCTCATCGAACGGACTCAACATTGTCTTGTTAGCGATGAGCTGGTGCCCGGCTCAATGCGTAACGAGTTAATTTGCCCGAATGGGCAATTAGCCGGCCGATCGAAGCGATTGTCAAAATTGGATCGACTTTGGCTGGGCCCCGGTGATGCGACGATGATTCATTTACCAGGACCATGATCTACCCGAAGGTCATTCGAAATCAGTGGTCGTCGATCGAAACCGGAGTCTGCCGTAATTGATCTCTGCAAAGAGTGTTTTAATGGCCAACGCGGTTGCCGATAAGACGCACACCGAGATGCCTCTGACACACCTGGACATTGTCGTCATTATTCGTCATTTCTTTTGCACATTTTTTTTACGGTCGACGTTGCTTCGAATGAAATCGTAAATGTGAAAAACCACAGAGGAAAAATAGTTCTAATTAAAAATCGTAGAGTGGTTTCTCGCACATGTCCTCTATCGACGGTCTGGCCGGTCTGTTGCATTGCACAATTTGCATTCGGTTGCGGCGCTGGCGTACGGCATGAGAATGATTGAACATCGTAACGGACATTGTCGCCGAAGAGTGACAACGAACAATCGATGTCACACCGTGAACCAGCTGAATTTGATGGATTGCATTCGAGCGACGGGTGTTTTGTCGAATCGATTGCTTTTCTTCCGTTTTTGTTTGGTTTTGAGAGAGTTTCTCCAACAAAAACGTTGATTTCGCACAGAAATTGTCGGTTGTGAGCTCGTGTGTGTGAACGAATCGTCGTGGCCATCGATCAAACGGGCCTTTGGAGGAGTGTGCTCGATCGTACAATGGCCGGTTATGTGTTAATGGCATCTATTTTGACAATGAACGCTGAATTGGGCTCGCTTCGGGATGACGTTTTGTGTGGCAGCGTTTAAATTCCAATCGATTTTTGAATGAATGAGTCCGACGCCTCGGTATTATCGTCTGCTGAATGCACGTTTAGAAGTCGCCAAAGAAGATTGCCGCAATTTACTGTCTTTGAATGGGCAAATATTGACAATTTTTCCTTTCCGCCGCTCTTTGAAGCACTCCAACGTGTTCGTCCACATGGCAATCGGCCGAGACCAACAATCGAGATAATGCTGCGGTTGGACGCATCAACTTCACTTTCAACGGAATTTTCAATTCTCCGGCGGAATGGCTTGTTCGAGCTGCATCATTTTTTTAGGTCATTAGGACTCATTTGGGCCGAAAGTGGTGCTTAAGTAAAAGTATTCCATCCTCCTAAATGCTCCAATAAATTATGTAGTCCGACAATGAATTGCTGAGAGTAATTTGACGGTAATGACTGGGCGATTAGGCAGCTCTTCAAATAGATGTGAATTGGTGCGCAACAAGCCGCGCAGATCGCCTGTCGACAGAAAGCGCAAGCGATCGTATGCAAATCGGTTATCAATAAAAACACGATCGATGCTGCTGGGCAGCGGAGAACTGAAATGAAAATGCTGCATGAATCGTGCTCCTCAAGGCATTTGAAAAAAATGCGGTGCGCATGCGCGTGAGATGTGTGGAGAATCGTCGAAACCGCAAGGCACACACACACACGTACGCAAGCTCGAGCGCGGATCTCATCAGTTTCGATTAAAGAGCAGGAAAAATGATGAAATTGGGTGTTTGGCCAAAGCCGGCTAAATTGATAGGCGGCAGATCGATCGATTACACCTTTGCGCATTATTTAAAAATCATTTTGGGCTGGTTTTATTAG
>JANSTV010067673.1:0-11085 GCA_027564135.1 Lestremia cinerea
GGAGTTGTCATAAATCGCAATGCAATAATTCACGTAATGCGATATCATAAATTCTCCTATTTCGTATATCGGGACAACATTATCAACTGTATTCCTTTCAAATAAATTAAAAGTGCCTCATCGAACGATCACGGTCACATAGTAGCGAGGCGACCAAAGCCATTCTCGGTCATGGCAGTTTTGCATAAATATTTTCCATTATCTTCTCCGGTTTCTTAACGATGCCCGTTGGATGGTTGACGCGATAAGACTTGCTTAGGCATTTTGCAAATGACTTTTTTCACGCAAACGTTACGGCGTTTTCTGCATTGAACGGTCGACTATCAATTATGAAATCTAATAAGTTATGGACAGATAGAGGAAGCGAGCAGTTCGTATGGAAACACTCGTTTTCCAAGCGAATGCGATTTCAATCGGCCAGGGGGGGAGCTCGAGATGTCATATGTTGCTTCGCTGCGGTCAGTTACAGTTTGATGAAATAATCTTTATTGTTCACGACTCATTCCATCGCTTCGAATATTTGAAAAATCTACTACGCTTTTCGCCCAGCATTTTAGTACGATTCTGCGCGGCTATCAAGCAATGCTTTTGTGTGGCAACACTGCCATTGGAAGTTTAGTACAATTGCGGAAATGTCAGCAACTGTCACTGTGTCAATGTTTTGATTGTTGAAATATTTGCCGGGAGTCAGTTGATTCAGGAAAACAATGCTCGTTGACTATTTATTGTGTTGGAAATGTCAGAGTTATCGCTAAATGGTGTATTTCTGTACAGTTATTTTCCGTTGGGCATCATGAAAGTTTGTGGGAGAGAATGAATTCTCCCGTCGCGGGCTCCTCTGGGACTTTATTAGTTCAGAAACGTCGTTCAGAATCGGACTGCCGTCCATTCAAATGCTCTTTTTGCGAGAAAACTTTCACAAAATCCAGATATTTGCTGAGCCACACGAATCAACATCTACAGAAAAGGCCTTACGAATGCACGGAATGCGACAAACGCTTCTCACAGTCGAATCAACTGGTGCGGCATCGGAGGACTCATACAAAGGAAAGACCGTATTCCTGCGAAAAGTGCGGGAAGAGCTTCTCTCAATTGGGTCATCTGCGAACGCATTTGAAAATCCACTATGACCGAGGTTCACATCTGTGTGAGATTTGCCACAAGGGATTCACCCAGCGCATTGGACTGAGGCGACACATGAGGCTCCATCCAGGATTCGACCAGTGTAAGTGTTACCAGGTGATGTGGGATGGAGATGGCCTATTTCCATGTTTCTTCTCCGCTTCAAGGCTTGCAGGTTTGTAGAAGAAACTCGTTGGTTGAACCGAAAGAATCGATCACTTTTCAATGTGCCGTTTGCGAGCAGGATTTCGCAAGACTCGCAGAACTGAGAAGACATATTAAACATCATGATTGTGAGGATACAGTCGCATCCAAGTCGGCCCCAATCATATTAAACAACCTCTTCAGAAGTGAAAATTACTGTGATGACGAATTATCGCTGATTGTTACTTCAACCAATGGCGAAGGCAACATCGATGGCAATGAGCTAATGCGCAACGAGGAAAAACCGAACGAAGATTCCAATCGTGAGCAAACTTCCATTTCAAATCAAAAACCATCAAACAAAAACGATTTTCATCGGAAAATCTCTTCAAGCGAATCTACAGCAATTGTCTGTCGAGAATCGAATCCGATCGAAACCAATTTCGTGTGCAAAACATGCGGAAAGACATTCAACAGTGTATCGCATCTAAATGTGCATTTTAAGGCTCATTCTGAAGAGCGTCCATTCAAATGTGATCAATGCGAGAAATCGTACAAGCACAGCGGCGAACTGAAATGCCATAGCCGAAAGCACAGTGGAGAGAAGCCGTTCGTATGCACATTTGCTGAATGCGAGAAAACGTTTGCCCAATCGAGCCAATTGCGAAAGCATCTACGATGTCATACTGGCGAAAAACCATATCACTGTCGCATATGCGGGAGAAAGTTCTCAAGGTCGAATCACTTGGCGAACCACATGAAATTGCACACTGGACAGAATATGCATGCATGTGGAATGTGCCAGAAGAGCTACACGCAAGTGTCTCAATTGAAAATACACATGGCCCGGCATTCGGACAAAAACGAGTTCGTTTGCTCAACCTGCTCGAAGAGCTTCAATCGATTGAGTGTTTTGCAGAGACATGAAAAGATGCATTCGAAATTGTGACCAAGACTTTGCGGGATTTTAATAAAGTTTTTGTTTTTGTTTTTGTTCTGGAAAAAACCCGTTGTTTTATTATTTTTCTTCCTTTCGCCCCCGCAACGAATTCCTCACAATCCAACACCAGACTGAGGGAACTTTTTTTTCTTGGAAAAATAGTTTTAATGACGTGAATTAAAACGGAGAAGAGCATCTCAAGAATAACACCTCGAAACAACAACTCGAGAGGTAAATCCACCGCCATTTTCTATCCGGTGACCAGAGCATCATGCTCGCGATGAAAATTACGTTCAATTCATGAATTCAAATGAAATACTCTCAAGATGAGTTCTCCCTCTCCCTCCCACCAGCTGGAGTTTGGATCTGTTGTTTTCGGTGCTGGAGTTTAATTTCTCTGGAGAAATAAGCATATTCAAGAATTTGAAATTCAAGAAACGGGAAAATATCTCTGAAAACAGAAATGGTCATGATCATTAAGCGGCGGCACAATGGCAAATTGGCAAATATTAGCATTGTGCCGGATGATGGAGAGCTAATAATGCGGTAATGGTGGTGTTCAGCTGCTTATAATGCTGTTAGTCAATGTCAGGGAAGCTATTTTTCTTCTTCACTTTTATTTAATTTTTCTTCCTTTTTTTTCATTATTAAAAAACGTTTCTTCCGCTTTTTAACGTCAATGAACGTATTCATCCACAGCATTCCACAGCTATTCTACGGGGCTCGCATTTCACTCGAATGCATCTCTGAAAATAATTACAGCATTTGAATGGAACATTGTGCTAACACATTTCTTTACCTGCTTCATCCATCGCGCTCTGGCCCGCAACATTGACGGTAAACGTACAATTTTCGAAAATTACCGAGAGCTCGTTAAACACACATTTGATAAGCTTCAGTTGCGATGAGAAAGGAAGACGAGAAAAACATGACCACAAAAACGACTGTTATTACATTAATTGAACGTAACTACGATGCTGGACGGACTCCAATTGGAGGACAATTCGAGTCGAATACGACTCCCACAGACACCCATTATTCAATAATTAACTCTTAGCAATCAAACGTTCAAACTCGAATGATTCGGCTCAATCGCACTCGATTCACAATCTCAAAATTGCGACAATCTCTGAATTGAAAGATAACACGCATCGCTGGAGTTCTCCTCGTCGTCTTAATGATGATTTGATATTCCTGAAAAGCGCCCTTAATTTCGGTTAAATTTCAACAAAAACTCTCCACTTGGGATTTTTCTCCCGGATTTAAATGAAAATCGCTGCATTCATCGGCAAGTGGCTGTTTAACATGTCTTTCATCTTCATAAAAACGCATAAGTAAGTGGTCGTGCATTCATTACATTATCCACGAATAAATAATTCGAGGCTTGAATGTTCAAAGGAACTGACGTTTATCCCACCAACTGTAAATTGAAAGCTGAAAACTGAGTCAAACACATTCAAAGTTTCAATATTCACCTTTCGTCAGTCAACTCGAGTCGAAAATCTTTAAACGGAATGTCGAAACATCAACACGTTGTTTCGTTTCAACGGATACGCTTCTCGACTGTGTATGTGTGTGTGTGTGTGTGAGTGTGTATGTGTGTTTCGTAATGAATCTCCTGAGCACTGCTGAAGACAACTTCACCATTGGCAACATTAAAAACTGGGAAAAACGATATGTGTTGACGAGAAGCATATATTTAGAGGGATTTTTTCCACCCAGCTCCCGGTTGGGTATTAATTAAAATGAATATTTTATGTAAATGTTAAATGCATAAAACGTGCCACATTCATTAAAGTGACGAATATACAAACAACATCCACAAGCAAATCTACCCAGTTTGCGATCTCGAAACAGTAGTTAAACAACGGCAGCAACAGCACTACGTTTCAAACAATGGCTAAGTGATGCCAATGGAAAATCCCACCAAACAATTCAAACAGTATTCAAGTGAGAATATTCCACAACGAAATATAGAAAATAAAATACAATAAAATATTATTCGGAGAACGGAAAATGTCTTCAATATATCATGTTTCAAGAGCGAGAGAACGATGCGATATAAAAAGCGAGCATTATTATTAAGCGCACACCAAAAAATATGCTTTACTCTTGTAACGCAGTACATATGACGTATGTATGGTGGAGATGATGGCATGGCCAATGGTGGTGCTGGTGGTGTTGGCGGTGGCGGTGATGATGGCAGCGGTGATGGTGATGGCAATGAGGCAATGAGGCGATGACGGCATTCAGGGAATATTATTCTCGTCTAATATACTTTTCGTGTTAGATGAAAATAAAATGCTTTCGGTAATTAAAATGGTCCTCTGGTTCTCGGTTCAGAATGGCTGCGTTATGTTGCGTTGCGTTGCGTTGTCAGCGGTTGCCGTCTGATATGAACTCCAACGGTGGCAGCGTAATGTTTATTAATTGGTTTGACTATTTCAGTGTAATTAGAAAGGACGTACGTTTTCATATAAATTTTAATTAAGCGATAAAAGGCATTAAAAACACAAAAAATCATTTGTATGCGGTGACGATGGCTCAGAAGAAAGAATCAACGCGGCCGATGAGGGAAAAACAGACACGACAATAACGATAGGAAGGAACGCAACGGACGCATTGTTCCGAGTCGACAATCAACAGCGGCCGCAAAAAAAAAAAAAGCCGTCCAAATGATCTACTTTAATTACATTTTTTTTTGCCGTTTTTCTTTTTGTCATCACACTGTGACACCCGGCAACGTTGAAGAAAAACACCGGATTCAATATTATCAGCCCAGAAACGATGAACCAACCCCAAATACGCACCAAAAAAGAAAGACAAACAACGTTAGGGTCGATCGACCGGGTCCCATTCTCAGCCCGAACATAAAAAGAATTAATCTTCTTAATACGTGTGTTTCTTTTCGTCGACGCATTGGACAATCATCGCAATGGCTGCTCTCCGCAAAAAGCGTTCGCCGACAAGACCCGAAAAACGAAAAACATTTAAAGCATGTCTTTGCCGAATGGAAATATTGTCGCAATAAAACTTTATTTGATATTTATGTGCAAATTGTATTGTGTAATAAAAGTGGCGTTTCGCTCATTTCGGGTTTGTGTTTGCTCGCCTTCTCACGGTTTCGGTTTTCTTCATTGAAGATTTACTGGTTTGATGTTCGACTCGGCTTCGGGCCGGAAAGCGGCGAACGGCATTTGAGAATGTCGGCCACTGTTGAGAACACAATAAAGGCAGGTCATTGGTATTCAATTGTTGCTGGGTAATTTGTTATCAATCGAATGTCGATCTCGAACAAGGGAGATCCGAAACGGAAGCATCGAGCGAGACGGTTGGCTCTGAGGGCGCGCGATAAATGTCACATTTCTGAGTTGAACCTCCGGACGGTGGAGAATATTTGCTTGACGGCCATTAATTTGCAAAGAGCCCCGACCGCAAGGCAAACATGGGAAATGAACTGTCTCGAGGAATGGCAAAAACGGAAATTTTCCATTTTCAAAATGGGAAAATCCTCTCATTAATTACATTAATGGTATTTAATTTTTCCTGGTAAAGGCGTAAGTGGTTTGCTCAGCTGTGCGGGACACGCGGAAGTAGAAATACAAACAAGCCACAGTTCATAACAACGAAACTGCATCAATTTTTTTTCTTTTTTTTTTTAATTTTTTGTTTGCTTCGAAACCACATTGCAATGTTTGCTCGCATTTTTCATTCATTTTCGGTCTGCTCATTCGAAATTACGACAGCAAAAAAAATGTATGCAAACAATCAACAAAGCGGGGCAAAAATCGTCAAGTGTATGCTGGCGGTACTCGAATCATCCTTATATTTTCACAGGTCACTGAATTGGATATACCTGCGATGTTGCGATTCCACGTTCGGTTGACACAAATGAAAAGCCATTAAGCATTCAAATGAATTATGTCAAACGAAACAAAAATTCTACTTTGGCAAACCGCAACACACAAAATTGGTATTTGTCGCGCATTTGTGCTCGACAGAGAAAAAAAACAGAGGAAAAAAACAGAGAAAAAGAAACTGAGGGAAAGAAACTGAGGGAAAGAGAAGCGCAAAGCTCACAGAAAAGCGAGCGAAGGGTTAGCGGTGGTCTGGCAAATATGAAACGTTGAAGAGAATGTGAAGCGTCCGTCGTCAAATGAGTGCAGTAGTTTCCAGGTGGGGGAATGCTGAGCATGCCGCTGCATATGATTACAACTAATTGAAAATCGACCCGACCGCCCAAGCTTTGGATGGCCACGTTTACTGTGACTGGCAAACTGAACCAGCAGTGGCGGCAACGAAACAATATAAGATTCTCTCCAAATTTACATGGCGAATGGATGACTTGACCAATGCTGTCGAGAAAAGTTTTCAAAGCGGAACAAAAAATAATAAACGATTCGCGATTTGTACAATATTTCACAATTGGCCGATCCCAGCAAAATATTGCAGAAAACTTTGGTAAGAACGCACGGGCGAAAACAAGAGGGGAAAAATGAGAACCAATGGAGCCAAACAAGCAACAAATTTTTTCCTCATAAATCTTCTAAAGCCGTGCTATTCCTCCGGCATCCATTCGGCTTGCCTGTTCCGACTCGTTCGGTTCGTTCGCTTTTCATTCCGGAAAAATTTTTATTTCATTAACTAAAGCAATAAATCCTTTTTATCCAAGAACAATAGCGAGCTGTTGCTCCTTTATTTTCCTCTCTCATTCTCTCTCATTTTTCGTCGATCGTTTTCGCTTCTGCCTCCTTGCCATTCTCCAACAAACGCATCCATTGTTCGGAGGAAGCACAGCGGAATGAAGAAACAAGGAAAATAACAAAAAGAATCAAAAACTTCATTTTCAATCAGCATTGAATTATTGCGGAAATCTCTGGAAGAGAAATAAAGGACTTGAACAGGATTTCAGTGCGTTTTAAAAGCAATCCAACTTCAATGGGGTTTTCTCCGTGCACCGCGCGTCGCTCCAATAAACGCTGATTTGGATAAACGTATGTGTGACGGTGATTGAGTGCACAACGATGTAAGTATCCGGAGGTTCGTGATGTATGCACTGCACAGGCCACACAGCACCCTCTGCTACAACCACTTTGTCTGTTTGCCGAACACTGGGAAGGTAAACAACAAGTTTAAAAACTAATCGAAATAAAAGCAACAAACAACAAAACAAATAGCAAAAAAAAAAAACGATCGAAACAGAAATGGCACAAAAAATGTATCGCTGCGAGGCGTTGATTGAAACACAATAAATCTCCCGTGTTTTCTTGCCGGTTGCCATTGCGGGTGGAGCTGCTCCCAGCTGTTGTCTAGTGCCATCTAGTTAGTGTGAATTCGGATATCAAGAGGATTACGAAATGCTGCTTCACTCATCGGAATCGTCTCTGTGCATCGTCGAGCTTACGGAAATTTATCAATTGACGATGAAAATACACGGAATCGCATCAATTGAAGGAGTTGTTTCAAATCAATTTGATTGAAGGACCGAACGGAGAAGCGACAAGCAATCGCATCGTTCGAAATATATAGATTTTAGAATGATTGTTCCTCATCTTTTCTGTTCGGTTGTGTTCCGTTGAGCTCAGATCGCCTTCGATTTGGGCGTGAGTGAGGGCTGGATGACAAGCAGCATTCGATGGATGTGAAAGAGCATATTTCGAGAGTGGATTTATCGAAAACCATTTTATTTGATTCATCGGCGAATCGGTAAATGACGAACATTTCGAGTGTTGAAGGCATCGAAGCGAAACGAAAGGCTTCAAAATGAAATCATCACAAATTGAATATGATGAATTATATTTACAGCAATCTATCGAGTGGCATTGCCATTTTGGACGGGGGGTTTGAGCAACGGGAATCTTATTGTGAGTCGGTGCGTATTGCCAAGGATACATGGAATCCTGCTCCTGTGTGCGGTTCTCGAGACAAACAAACAAAGAAAATAAATGACATTCATCTTGAAAGGCCTGAATTTCTGGCTTGCTCGGCAATTCAGCTTCGTTCGGAGAACCCCCAGATTTGCTTTGAGATCTGAAAACACCCATACCTCCCTCCGCCGCCCGGCCGGCTCAATGCATAGTTCTTCCATGCCAATCTCTATCCATCGTACAACAACTGCATTGTTGTCAAACGTCCATGGTCGGCGGTCGGTCGATGCTGGTTGCTGTTGTTGTCTGTTTTCCGTATTACACAGCTTCAAAAACACCATTAGGAAGATTAAATGTCATTCACATTTTTAATCTTTTTGTAACGAAAAGTAAAGCGAAGAGAGAAATTCAGACGATATTCGTCATCGTTGTCGTAGTCGTCGTCATCGTCGGCGAGGCTTACAAAAATCGAAAAGCTGCAAAATAGCTGGATGATTTCGTTTATCCAACTGATGCTTCTTCAGAATATTTTAAATCGTTATTTGACATTTTCGTTTCATTTTTTTTTTCTTTTCTTTCGTTTTTCCGCTTTTTCTGCACGAAAATTGTGGTTTAGAAATAATATGTTACATTTTATTGAGATTGAAATGTACCGTCGGGGTTGGTTTCGAGGAGGAAATGATTAAATGGATGACTCGAGCAAATGACTCTAGCGTCGGTCGAATCTGGCATCCTTGAGGAGGTTCCCGATTATTCCTCCGAACATGATGGCTTTCCCCCGAAACAGCACTGGAAAATGATATCGTTGCCGGATAATGGGCAGCCCATCTCGAGACAAGCATGTCCATTGGGCTCGTCCTCGTACATGGGCCAAAGCAACCAGCGACATCGAATTCGGGAAGAAATATTGGGGACGGAACACTCACTGGTTGATGTCATGTTGGTAGCTACCAACAGCCGTCCTATACAACCCAGCCATCAACCGGAGCAAAGTAATGGCATCAAGAAAAAGCCAAGCATTTTTCGCAACATCAAGGCGGAGAACAAATCCTTCACCAACACAAAAAGACCTAACAAGACACTCAAGACCCATTTCATTCTCGTATTTTTTTTTCTTTCGTTTTCTCTCTCTCTCTCTTCGACTTTTTCCTCCTTTCTTTTTCATTCTTCGTCGTTTTTCCGTTATTTATGACGATTACATAATGCTAAAAGGTTTACAATATTTCATATGTCGCGTTTGTGCTGTGCTCAACAAAACAATGTGACGAACAGACTGAACGAGCGAGCGAACCAAATGGAAGAAACATTTTAGTTTTCAGGTCTACGTCGGCTGTTTACTATTCGCATTTTGTACTCGATAATGAATAGCACTGTTGAGTTTCCAGATCAGAAACGGCCATGTCTCATTTTGCCGTTCATCTATTAACCATTTGAAATGTCGACGTGAATTTTAATGGCAAATGCTTGAAATGATGCCGAGATTAATGAATAGGTTGATGAGGGCGAAAAAAGAAACTACAAATCTTTTAAAGCCAATCCGAATGGTATTCGCTGATGAATGGATTCGCAGAAAGGAGTGGCTTTTTTTGCGCTGCCTGAGCGAAATTTGCCATTAGTAACATTTGCACCCGAGGGGAATCGGCTGCTCGTTGATTCCGCGGTGACCTTTCAAAGGAACGGCCGCCCGTTGAACGATGCCAGATATTTGGGATTTTTTCGTTTTGTTCATTTGAGCATTCTTCAAATGAATGCGCTTTGAAAATTCCAGGACCAATAGTTTCGACAAACCGTTGCCAAAGTATTTGAACAATTTCTGGCGATGTTAATGGACCAAACGGCTGTTGGTTGAGAATATTTTTATAACTGAATTTATTAAAACATCTCAACCGTTAATCATCCGGTATGTCACGGAGTTCATTTCTCTCGGAAAACCAACAATTTTCATTTAACATTGTTGGGCAATTCAAAAATTTTTGATCCGTAAAATGGAATATCTGAACCATCGCCCGTTACTTGATGACTTGACGGAGAAGAACGGGACATCCGTCGCAGAAGATAATTATCTCGACTAAATTTTAATCATTCGCTTTAGCATTTTGAACGTACACAAGCACAGTACCACTTGCACACCTCCCCCTCCCTCCCCCTTCATACAGGACAAAAAGCATAAAGTAAATGTCAGGCATGACGATATACCTATCCTCAAGGTGCGGCGGTGAGCCATGGCGACTTCTGTGTTGAACCGAAAATATGCACCGTCATAACAGTAATTTTGATTGCGTCGTAAGACTCGAGAGCCACCACAAGATGATGTTGATGCAATGGTGACGGCGGAGAAAAGGATTTCGGTGTCAGATTTGGACATTAAGTCACTTATTTTATTTAATGTTTTATTATAATTTATATGAAGTAAGCTCGTTCAGGCTCAGCGCGTAGACATAACATGCTTTGTGAATTTGCCCAGATTGTAGGCAATGGCACACGCTTTGAGCACAAAAAAGAAAGAGAAAAAGAAGAAGAAGAAGAAAAATGTCAAAAATGGTAAGACCCAGATAAAAAACCCATGTTGATGTCGGCTAATAATAAATGAAAAAGGACACAAAGGGCGACCGAAAACCGAACACCGAAGACCGGAGGAAACTTCTGAACTCCTTTTTTCCATTCGTTATTGCTGAGAGCCGCTTGGCTGGATTCGCTAGGAGGTTGAATGATTGCTGAACCCCTTGGTTGTTGTGATTCATTGTGGATTTTTCATGTATTGTTATCCGCTTAACGTTTTGCTTAAAACGATATTACGTCGACATCTGATGTGTATGCTGTGATTGTGTGTGCGTGTGTGTGTGTGTGTGTGTGTGTGTGTGTGTGTGTGTGTGTGTGTGTGTGTGTGTGTGTGTGCTTTGGCGGCTCAGACTCGGGCATTTAGCCGAAATTTCGCCTTTACCATTCATGCCAATCAGACCGGCAAACAGCAACCAAAACACCAACCACCATCAGCACCGCACCATTACCACT
>JANSTV010067684.1:0-11085 GCA_027564135.1 Lestremia cinerea
CACACACACACACACACACACACACACACACACACACACACACACACACACACACACACACACATACACACACACATTCTACGCGCAAAAAGACATCACGAATCATTTGGCCCCCGTCATACTCCCCACCAGTCAGCGATTCATGCGATTTCCTACGATTACAACTGCGGTGCTGTACTTGTTATCGTCGAAAAGCATTTCGTCAGCGACAACAAGATTTCCCAAGCCATTCAAGGCAATGTTTCGATAAACTGCCCGCAATGTCGTTTTAATTTGTCGATCGCATTGCACAAGTCGGAACATTCGCCTTTGAAAAAAATCGACTATAGTTTTCGTATGCAGAGACAGAGACTTGGTGGCGTCGGGTCAGCAGCCGTTTGTCATTCTTTCGATGCGAAACGTCTCACCCGCCGTTCAGTGGACATCATTGGCAATCACGGGCCGCTAATCGGTCGGAAATGGAGGAAACAATCGTTAAGCGTCCGAAATATTTTGACGTTGTTCAACCATTGCTCAGCCATTCTCGGATTCGGAAACGTAATTTGTCTAATGACAAACGATGCGCGATTTCAAACAATTAAATCATTCAAACCGACGGCGAAACAATTAACAATGGGCCACAGTGGGGCGCGCGCATACGCCCATTCGACGAAATCCATTACGCAAAACTTCCTTCGTCATTCGCTCATATACATCGCTAGCCTACAACTGCCAAATGCAACTGCTCATTTCAAATCGGCCATTCATTTTTTCTCTATACATATTTCAAAAACAACAAAACATAAACAAAACATTTTTAATTGCCCATTCCTTGCTAACGAGCTCCAGCAGAATGACATAAAACGAAATCTCGGGTTTCTTTCCATTTTTCCAATTATTTTAATTCGTCTCAAGTTTCTTGTTATTGCTTTTCATTCACGGTGCTGCGCTTGCACAAGACAGCGCTGCTGAGCGAAATTTAATAAAAAAAAAATCATTTTTCGATGAGAAAACACAATTCAAGAAAATGACATGACAAAGAACGAGAAAACAGCAGAAAACGAAGTAACAATTAAAACAAAATGAAAATTGAGAGAAAAAAAGAATGAGTGACGAGAAAAATATAAAAATAAAAAATCAAAAAATTTAAGAAATAATGTTTTGACAATTCAATTAGAAGCGACAAAATTCTTCGAGTTGGTATGCTGAATGATCTGGCGAAGTGGTGCGGTGACGTGGTGCGCTGATGATGGCGCCTCACATATGACGTTGGTTGCCCATGCCACCATGGCCGGCCTGAGAGGCGCCCTTGTTGTAGCCCATTTGCAAGTTCAATTCACCCTGGTTGGCACGCAATTGGGCTTCGCTAAACTCACGCTTGTTCTCGTCCGACATCTTTGGGCCCAAAGCGGGACCCGTGAATTCCGGATGCTTTTGTGTCTGCAAAAACGAGAGAGCAGGTTGAAGAATTGCCCGCGGAACGATTTTTCGACGACAATGGCAACGACTTACGATTCTGGCCAACGAATACAAGCACAAGGTGACTTGTGGGATGTTTCGGCGCTCAAACAAATCGGCCGTCTGGAATATCTCCTCCTCTGGGACGCCGTACTTCTTAATGGACGCTTGGAATCGCTGAACATTTTCCATCAATTGGAAATTGGTTCCGCGCTCTTGGATCTTCTTCACTGAACCAGGTGTCAATTTGTTGGCCAATTTGCACAGCCAAATGCCGTCCTTGAGAATGTCCTCGTAGTTACCGGCTGGAACTTTCTCACCCAAAACGGCAAAAACCCAGTTCAAAACCTCCTGCTCTTGTTCCTTGTTGCGTGGCTGTGGGATTATTCGCGAAATGATGAAAGATAGAGTAAAAGAGAGAAAGAGAGAAAGAGAGAGAGAGAGAGATGGTGAGATTTTCCACATAGAATTTAAATTGGAAACTGAAGCTGAGTGATTTGTAGCTCAGTGGATGATTCGTGTTTTCCATCGGCGCGAGCATGTCAAATCGTCAGAATATTTATTGAATGTTTTTTTTCCGAAATGGCTAAAACCAACACAGCCAGCAGCCAGTTAAAACAACAGCCGAACGTGCGTTCGAGCATGTAAAAGGCCAGAAGAATGTTCAGTGTCAATAAATGAACATGTTACAAAATACCCACTGACGTCGACAAAAACTAAACAACGGCATCGATGCTTGGGCGCGGGCTTGGGTCGCTGGCGATTTACAGGCCTCGCTCAATCAAAGCGAATCATATTGTGAGTGTTTGTTATTGATATTGGCATTGAACTGATTCGGAATGGGTTTTCGGGCAAAAACCAAAATCGAATTGGAAAAACGGCGACAGAGCGGAAGGAGGTGAGTGGAACGGAAAATTTTTCCAAACTGAGCGCACCGTGTACGTATTTGAATGACGCCGTTTTAAAAGTAGACAATCACTGAGTGGTTCGCCCCAACTCCACCGGAATTCAAGAAAATTCGAATGTTTTCGCTGTGGTCTTGAGTTGCCATCAGCTTGTTGTTAATCTGTTTGCGGCTTGCCATAACACGACGCACTTTGCCGCATCAATCATCGCATTTCAACTTTTCATTTGGCCTCATTCACGCTGCTTCCAGAACGTGCTCGTCCAATGATTCATGACTGCTTGGGGTATTGGATGCGCTCACACCGAAAGTGAAATCAGTTGGCTTGTCAACCATCAAAGTGGCGTTAAATTAAGAACGAGATTCAAACGGATGCGATTCATTTTTGCAGCCGTCATCTTAAAAATAGATGGTGGATTCTCGAAAAGTACCATTTCACCGCTACGCCTTTCTTGATTCTCCGTCTCCCAAAAGAATACGAGAGCGCGCGATTCAGAATCATGCGGTTTTCGGTGGTCGTTCGTGTTTGATCTTGGCTCTAGTACCCGGTGCTCCGAGATTTCAAGATTGGCACCCGATCTGTTCGGAAACAGGATTAAAGTGTTTGCGATCAGCTCACGAGGACTTTCGGTGAATTTCATGTCGATCGATCGATTGCAATTGGTGGTACGTGGAGTAATTCTGAAATTTCAAAGCATCAGGTACTGAAGGCAATTGAGGGAGAGTCCTACCCTCCAATTCGACAGAACTCTTGACATAACGCGGAAGAATCGCCTACTGCGTCGCCTTTCATTTATTCAAAATCGACGATGGGAAAACGGCGATTTTGACACGTTTGCAAGCGACCAGGATTGGTTGTCTGGTTGTCAGGTTGTCGATATCGATTTGGCAAAGCACGAACTACGTTGTTGGCCGATGCTTTTTTGTCAATCGTAAATGGGCGATGATCGATCGGTCGAATCGGTTTTTCACGAAAATTGACCGTAAGTCATTGAGTCAATACAAGCGTGTCTCAAAAATAATAAGTTTCAATCACATTTGTACCTTATCGATAGATTACCAGGAATTTTGGTCCATTGATCGTTCATATGATCATATGGTAATTTGCCATTCCCGCGCACACTCAACGATGTAACGATTGATCAGTCAAAGGCCAGAAGGAAAATCACTCCCCAAAAAATGCTCCCATTTGAACTGCAAGAAACTGCTTACCGCCATTTCTGTCCGAAGAGCAAGACACCAAAAAGCAAATTCCGAATGAAAAACAAATATCACTTTTGGCGAAAAATCTTTTCGACTTGAGTATGACTGTTGGCTGTCGGCTTGCACGGCTGTGAATCTGAATGTCGACTAACCAATTTGTTGCCGAAATGATCTGATTTTCTTAATTAGAACATCGAAACCAATGTGCACACATTCGTTCGAACACAAACAGATGATGTTTCTGTCTTTGTTCGCGCGTCTTTGAGGGGCGTGAAGTGTTTTCAGCGAGTTCTTCATACGGGCGAGCGGAAAACATCGAACACCATGATAATTTACTGGCTTTATTTTCAAGCGAACCGTTCCGAAGCGATTCAATGCGTAGGTGAAACACACTTCATTATCTCATCAATCCATGGCGCACGCACGCATACCATCAGCTGAGGCTGGGACATCTTGCCGTGATGGATTTACTATGATGCCAAAGTATATTCATTTCGTTCGCGCTTGGTCGTTTCGAGTCGGATGTGATAAACAACAAATGGATATTATTTCCGAATCGGCCGGATCAAGAGAGGATTTAAACAACTGTGACGGAGGCTTCATCACGGCTTTCGGTCAATGGGCAACCCACGGTCGTTTCGTCAGCACGACGAATCGCTGACCATCACCAGTGACACGATATCGAGTTATTTATAGCATTTATCAATTCTCTCTCTTTCTCTCTCTCTCTCTTTTCTCTCTCTTTTTCCCTCTTTCTTTTTGATATGATTTGTTTTTTCTCTTTTTTCCCATTTTAAAATACAGTTAATATTCAATTCGGGATTGAAATTAAATCATTCTCCGAATACTATCAGAAGTCTACGCGCATCAGTTCAAAATTTCTGTTTACTTTCTCTCTTTCTCTTTTTCTCTTTCGCTCTTTCCCTTCTCTCGCTTCTTCTCTCTTGGGTTCCAATTCCACATTCGCATCAAAATTTCAGGTCAACTAATCTGAAAATATTTTTTCTTGTCTCCAAACGTTTTTGTGTTCGTTTAAATAGTAACAAAATTTCGAATACGGTGACGAAATATTAAACGGCAAAATTTGAAGAATGTAATACATCTCAATGAGTCCAAATGAGCCACAAAATTGCATTGCAATCAGTCACAAAATGTCAATAATTGTCAAGGACAAAATGCGAAAGAATCAATCCGCACAGGATGAGTGAATACAAAACAAAATATAATAAAACAATTCCAGACAAAATATGAAAAAAAAAACACGGTCAAAACTTGAAGAAAGAATAACGGACAAAATTTGAAAACAAATATTCCGGACTTCGTAAGACAACATTTCTCAAATTTGAATGAAATGTTCCATCTTGTTGAAGATCTGATCAAGATCACGAATCTCCAAACGTTTGTTGTTCCTTCTTACCGTTCTCAAGATCAAGAACTTTGACAAGGAATTTCCGAAAATCGCGAGTTTTCCGCCATTTAATACTGTGGCGAATTCAATAAGGATTCCGAAACGACGAAGCTTGTGTTTCTCCGTTCTTAAGAAATGATCGAATTTGCAACAAGATAAACTATTTTTGGAGAAGTCATGTCACACGAAGTCCGGGAGTTTATTTTCTACATTCTGATCTGTCACATTTTGTCCGTTTCTTTTAATTTTGACCCGGTGGTTCGCTGTCGGGGATTTGTCATCGTCATGAGTTGCGGTTCATGACGCATCAACCCCTGCACCGATCGTCAGGCGTTTCGGCAGGCGAAAGAGACGAATTCGCCCAATTTCACTGAATGACGTCACCATCGATGATAATCTCAATGACGAGCGCGATTAAATGACGATGAGGATTCTGGTCGATGCCGAGGAAATCGACTCAATCCATTTCGAGTTTATTTCCATTTCGAGGTCTTGTCAATTTCCTCAATTGCTTGGCATTTTTTTTTCTTCTTTCGTTTTAATTTCATCAATATCTTGATGGAAATATGAAATTCCATCCCGACTGACGAAAACCAGATCCACTGCAATTGAATGGCCATTTGCGTGCAAAATTCGTTTCGCGCTATGTGGAATATCGAATATCGTAAAAAGCGTTTGGCGAACATCGATTTAATGTTCCGATTATAAAGTACGTCGTGAATCGAAGTTCAAGTCTTGAGTTGCGAAGCGGGTAACGGAATAGCATCGTGGTATTTATAAAAACGGTGCTTGAATTGAGTATAGCGTTAGCGAGTATGAGTTTGTGAAAAAACCGATTTCAAATTCAAACTGTGCTATGTTTGCCGGGCCAGGAGAACGATTAGCAAGCGGTTTGATGAGTTATTGGGTCATTTTCGGAGGATCGAACGGATGAAATCAGCAACCGCCGATCATCTTCTTGATGACATTCATACAAACAGGAAAAAACTTCAACTCTTGGAGGAGTGGCGAGGCCGCACGACCTTGATGCTTGGGAGTCAAAAACAAGCGAATTGCGACCTGTTGAACTACGACATGGGTCTTGTTTCTTAATGAATCACTCGACCCGAATAGTTCGAATTTAAAATCAGATTTCCACAAACTCATACTCTCGAATGGCGGATTTGTTCTAGAATTTGCGTGAAAGAAATGATTGAAAAGTTGTTTTTATCGGTGGCTCAGCTAAATGGATGATAACAATTGTGTGTTTGTGGGTGGGTGGGTGTGTGGGTGTGTGTGTGTGCGTGTTAGTGTGAGTTCACATTTGTATTTCTAATCGATGATGCATTGAAATTATTGCAGACCATTTGCCATTCGCTGGAACATCGCCAATTCTATCATTTTTCGCTTTTTGCTTGCGATGTGTTCGACGCGGCTGTTGTTTTTTATTTCCTTTTTAATCGGTTCTGTTGCTGTTCGTTCGGTAGCTGATGTTTTCATTCGGCGTGCTCTGTAGTTTGTCATAACATTATGGGAGATTTTGCTCCGCGCACAAAATTGCAAGGAAGCAAAATGCAAAGTAATTAAAAATTGTTCTCGGCTGAGATATGAGAGAATGAGACGACGAATGACACGGCGATCGCTTTGGTGAATTGTGTCGCAATTAATTGCTGGCCTGAAATTGCTAATTGGTCGGCATTTCGTTTGAGCTCCGCCGATGTGAGATTGTATTCATGATTTTTCTAGTGAAGAATCCGACCTCCGGCCAGCCGATTCAGCAATTTTTCATTGGCATGGAGATCATAGGAGGGGAATTCTCTCGACTCTCTATGTCCACCACAGAAGAGGCGTGAAAGACATGTGGAATCTTCCTGAAATCGTCCATGAATTTGCCTCGACGATATCGCCGCCAGAAGCACATATCTCATGAATGAACGCCATCGATCATTTTGATATATTGTTCGTGCCAAAAACCAAAAATACAAATCGATCGTCGACGATTAATCGTGCAAATTGTGGATTATGCTCTTTTTTAATGCTTTCTGCTCGTTGATTTCATATGTTCAATCCACACAGAAACGATGAGCGGAAAATAGAAAATTTTCACAGAGAAATTCTGCGTCGGGAAGAATAAGCTCAATTTAAAATAAAAACATACAATTTCTTTTATAGGTTGCTGGCAAACGTGAGCCAGAACGAGAAAACGAGGCTCAGCAATGGATAGAGACGGTGCTGGGAGAGCTTTTCCCGCCGGTGGCATTCGAGGAGGCTCTACGGGACGGTATCATCTTGTGCAAGCTGATGAATTGCCTGGCTCCGGGAATCATACCGAAGATCAACTCGTCCGGCGGTGACTACAAAATGATGGACAACTTGAGCCAGTGAGTATGGCGAAATTAGAAATAATTGGAATAGTTTGATATCGGCTGAATTCCGGTAAATCTAGTTTGTTTTTAGTCGGATAGCGGCGAGCGGAAAATACAACAACACGCAACTCTTGAGCATGCGGTTCTCGGTTGGAGCTTGAATTCAAGATGGTCTCTAGTGCCCAATGTTCCGAAATTTCAAGATTTCGGCACGCAAGGCCGGTAATTTCACGGTTCGTTGACTAAAAGGTGTTCGCGAAGTGACCCCAAAATGTCCGTTGAAATTGCGGCGCCGTAAGACTAGTGACAATCTCGAATCCAGTGTCCAAATTCTCTTCGCGACAAAAACCCCGGATTGCGCTGATTAAGTCTGGGCACAGTTAAACACCGAAAATCCCCCCTTTATTAAAAGCCGTAGTCCTTTTGTCTGTCTGTCGGTCTGTTTGTCTGACATCATTTTTTTGTCATCATATTTCTCTCATCATGCTGTCACGGGGAAGCTTAGAAGCTTTGAGAGCTTTGAGAGCTTTTGACACTTAGAGTTCAAATTCACCACTCACACCAAATTCACCACACACCCCAAATTCACCACACACCTCAAATTCACCACTCCTCAAATTCACCTTTCACCACCCGTCCCAAATTCACCTCACATCTCAACTGCAGAGGAGAAGAAGCGGAATGGAAGCCTCTTTTTGCCCCGGAAATCTGGCGGGTTACCCCACTAGTTTGACATAAAGTTGAATAAATAATATAAAAGTAATCGAATCAAGCTTGCTTTGACGATTAAATAGTTGTCATCATGGAGAAAGCAAAATTTTTCATACCTAAAATTTAGATTAAAGACGCTCGAAATGCAGAGTTCTTAATTATTTCATGAGATCTAGTATTTTCACGAAAATCAGTTGGTTCAGTTGGGACCCAATTCAGGCTTCGGAGTTTGCCAAAACTTGTGCGGTCGGAAATGGTTCACTTGGAATGTTCAACAGTACTTTCTCTGAAGAATTCAAAAGAAAGAAATTAGAACTGCAATGAAGGTGAAGAAATAAATACTGTGACAATATTATTATAAAAAATTCCATTCCGACTTTGGACCATTTTAAAGCGTTGAAAATTCTCGCTGTGAAATACAACATGCCGATTCCATTACCAGCTCGCTCAGAGCGTTTGTTCAGTGCAGCAAGCATGTGTTATCAGCGCATTGATGCTCGATCAAAGTAAACAAGTTTATGCCTTATGCTTCGCAATAATGAAGTTTTGGTGAGAAAGAAAAATATCGAATTCGAAAATATTCTGATTACGATTGCGAAATGGGAATTACGGGTTTTACGCAATTTGACTGATTACGATTGCGAGCCGAGCTCAATTGAAAATTTAAATTTGAAATCGACTGCCTGCCCAGCCTTGGCCTTTTCATGCTGAATTTCATCAAACTTTGATAATTCAGTCATACGAGCTTATTCGGAGCTTTTTTATCTAAAGGTCTATGCTGTTGTTGGCATACAGCTGAGCGGCGATTGGGTTCACAGCAACCACATTCACATTGACAGATTCTCGTTTCAGATTCCAGAAGGCGTGTGTCAAGTACGGCGTCCCGGACGTCGATCTCTTCCAAACCACCGATTTGTGGGATCGGAAGAACATCGCTTTGGTCACCCAGACGATTTTTGCTGTTGGTCGTGCTGTGAGTATTTGATTCGCCTCCAGGTTAACCTCAATAAACAGTTGACTTATTTCTCACTTCAGACTTACAAACATGCCGAATGGAGAGGACCAAATTTGGGACCACGCCCAGCTGAAGAGAATCGTCGTGAATTCAGCGAAGATCAATTGCGTGCGAGCGAAGCAATCATTGGACTGCAGGCGGGCACCAACCGTGGAGCCAATCAGTCCGGGCAGAGCTTTGGTGCCTCTCGCAAAATCATCCTCGGAAAGTGAGCTTCGGAGCAACTTCGTCTTGGCCGAAATCGAATGGATACTTTTCGAAAAATTCTGTATTGTTTGCGTACACTTTGTTTTGGCTATATTCAGTGAATAAAGTTCTTGCGAGGACTGTTGGAAGATGTGAAATGAAAAAAATTAACAAAATCCCATTCAGATTTTGAAAGTTTTGTTCGTTTTTCGAAACTGACACTTCGTGAAACGACTCTATTTACTGACTATAGTTTGGGCAAGTTGTTTTAAGCAGATTATTATTATTAATCAATAATCATCCACCTCTTATTTTATTTTCGTTTTGTCGAGAAAATGCATCAACATTCGTCTCGCGTTATGATGTTGCAATACTTTCATTTCATGTGTAGATTTTGTAGAAATAAATGATTAATTACTAATTCTGTACGCTCCAATTGTCCAGTTATCTTCTTCCGACCCGATATTCCGGTTGATAACGGAGTAGCAGGAGATCTTCTTCCGAGCCGACGTTCCGGAAAAAACACTGAAAAAATTATTCTTCATCGAGTTGAGGGTTGAATGAATGCACGTTAGTTGCCATGGCACCACCGACCAAGTATTCAAAGAACTAAAGTAAATTTACAATTCATCGTCGACAACCCTCAAAGACTCAGAACATCCTGCTCCACAGACTTCTTGAATCAACTCCATCCTCATCCTCCCCAGGAACCTCGAATCAATTACTCTTCGAATTGTTGATTTTCAAGTCCACGGCCCTTCTATGTGCTTGAGTGCACAGAATACGCATTTCAGATGCGTCAATCCTCTGAATTTTGTAGCCAGGCATTGTTCCTTCACATAAGTGGCATCCTTTGCACTCTACGCATCTTTTCTTCCTTTCGCAATCCGACGAGATGTGACCAATTGCTTGACAGTTCCATCAATGAACTATTTCTGTGCTCGTTCTGAATATTTCAATTTGTATTTTCATTCAGTCAACTAGCCGTATTTTCATTGGTGTTCTGGCAGATGTTTCCGCAGGTGGTTTCAACTTTAAAGACATTTAATGGAACACCTCTTGCTCTTGCGATTTTTGCGTTGAGTCTCGTGGCGGTCAACCCATCTACTTGTTACAGAGGAAGTTTCTTTAAGGAGTCCATTACGCCATTCTCGCTCATTCTCCATGCAAATCCTCTCATTCAAAACGAAGTCTCTTGCAGAAAGAGTGGAACTGGATCTCGTGAAGAGTCAAAAACTTCTTTATTTCTTTGGCGGCGAAATAGCAACTTGGGTAAATTCGGAACGATTCATCTAAGCTGCGCATTGTCCATCATCCTTTCAATTTTGGCAGCGATTACAGCTCTTTCTTAATTTCCATGAACATCACACATGAAGGCCGGAAGACGTCTCGACTGCATTTCAGATATCAGTGGTTTCTGCTCCACGGTTCGGGTTTCTTCAACTGCAGCTGATGCATTCTTCTTTTTGCATTACTTTACTTCCTTTTTCTCAGCTCCGGGTGGTTCAATTGGCTCAGCAATCACGGTGGTCTCAGACTGAGGCACAACTCTCTTGTTGCAAATGAAATTTTCCTTGTGTTTCATTCCCTTTTCCCGGCCGACGCACACGGTATGGAACCATCTGTTGCACACTGTGCAATGCACAGCCATCGCATTTGATCCAATCACTTCTCAATGGCCTGGCTGGTCGCACAAAATTTAACGCTCTACATTCCTTGTTTTCGTCCCTGCTGACCACCAACGACACCAATGAATGAGGGGGTGAGTGCTACTAAGGGTTTTGACAATGCTACTTCCTTTAATGCTGCTTTCGCTGCTTCCATATTTTGAATTCTGTACTTGTCATCTTTGACGATCATGATGATGATGAACGTC
>JANSTV010067695.1:0-11085 GCA_027564135.1 Lestremia cinerea
AACGGGGTGATTTGAGTTGAATTTGGATGTTGGCAGTTGTATGGTGATTGGAAATGAATCGCAGGTTTGGGGCTGGGTGCGAGGATGACAGGAGAGGTGAAGGGTTTGGAGTTCCTCTTATTCTTGCTTATATTTTCGGTTGCCATACAAAATATGACGGTAAACATTTTTTCCTTCCTCTCCGCTTTTACTTTAGCTTCATATATTGAGCATTATAACTTCCATTCTAACTACATGATGGCAAAAGAAATATGATAAAAAAGTGTTCCAGCGAAATATAAGATACTCATATAAGCCATGTTGTTTGCTGATTTTACAAGCGTGCATACGGGTGTGTGGTGGAGGTGATCGGGAGAGGGGATGGGGGCGATGGGAATGACGTCTGTGAGACTGGTAGCGGTGCGAGGGGCGATAGTAGTTTGTGTCCTCAATGGTGGTGACGTTGACGTTGACGGTGACGTTGAAGGCGACGGTGACGGTGGTGGTGGCTTCGAAATTGGTATCCGTTCGGATCCGAGTGATACACCACATCTCTTTCGATATTCCAATTGTCATCGAATTAACACCAGTCGAATGCATTAAAACTGAAGCCAATCGAAGAAAGTTTCAAATACAACCCCAACCGCGATTCAATCGAAGCACACACCCACTTCAATGAGAATATCGCGCTAATTCCACCCTTCCCTCGGAATCATTTTCCGGAGCTCCCCATTTTGAACTGTCACCTTCTGAAGTTCGATAATTTTCCTCTCGCGCATACACACACACACACACACACATACACACACCACACATCCACACACACACACACACACATACACACACACACACTCACACACTCACACACTCATCAGTCTCTGTTCCAGGGCTGCCACACACTTGTTATTCACGGCGCAAGGACACCTATTTAAATGTTGGGAAGCTCTTCTGTGTTCCACCATCAATGAGATTTCAAAAATTGGCACAATTGAAACGAGTGCAAAATTGAATTCAAGACAAATGGAAAGAAAATCTTGGCGAAAATGGCGAGGGTCATTCTTGTGATGTTGCAGGTGCCCACTGTGCAACATTTGAACGGTATCTCATACTTATGTACTTTGAAGCACGCACACATGCACTCACACACATATACACACACTCACACACACACTGACACATACACACTGGAATATATAATTATATTTTCGGAGAATTTACAATCATGTGAAGATGGGAATGAGCAAATGTTTATTGCTTTCTATTTGTACAAGACGAAAGCAAAAGAAACGAATCGGGCATAATGTGGAAATGATGAGAAATGGCGGAAAGGGCGATACAAGAGCATCTGGGGTGTTAGGTATTTGTTATGGATAAAATCGATTCGAAATTTGAATATATGCTCATTCAATATACGCCGAACACACTTATGTATAAATAAGGAGAAGAGTCGCAATTGAAAGCGGAGATGAATAGCAACTTGGTCCCGATAGCGAAGCGCCATATTATCGAACATTCACGTAATATTCTCACGTGTGTATGTGGGTGTGAGTGTGAGCAGGAATGAGGTGGCGAGTATGTAAATCGAAAGTGCCACCTCACAAAAAGTATTATCGTCTCTTGAAATTGTCCAAAGTCTTCCCGTTTTATCGCGAGAGCTAGATTCGAACGGTTAATTGGCCTTCAGGCTTTTGCCAGAATCTGTTGACAGCTTTCTCTGCAGGTTGAGATCGATGCCGATAGAAAGCTATCGGACATTTCCACTCGATGTCCACCAGGGTGGCTTCGAATCACTACTGAAGCCTAAAAGTTCTTCTTCCAGCCGCACCACATCGGGCCGTGCAACAGACCAAGTCAAAACCCAAGCCGAAAACAGAAAAACCAACGAAGCGACAAGACAAAAGAACGCGCTCAGAGCGCTGAACAAAACAAGTTGAGGAAAAAGAGCATAAATGCAACATGAGCGAGCCAGATTTCTAAATTGATGCGAAATGTGTTACCTCACCGAGTCGCAGAGCTGTCGACAATGCGGCGTGCCGTGAGGTGCGTCGAGTGGAACTCTAGTCAATTCATTTGTTGAGAAAACAGAAATGAAGGAAAAAAACGAGCAGAAAAGCGTGTTGCGCAGCGAACGGTGTTTAATGCATGCAAATTGGTGATTGTTGATTAGATAGCGATCAATAATGCCCAAACGGCCATTTAACGGGAACAATCAACTTAATTGAATTGAAAAATACAATCATTTGTCCGATTCTACAATTGAACGGGAAGAAGAGTTAACTGGATGGCGGTTCAGCCGTCTCCTCGTACGAAAGAGCAAGGCCTCTCCATCCCATTTAACGGCTTCCTCTAGTGGAAAACGGCATCAGGACCGGCATCATACTCGCAACCAAAATGCGGAACGGAGCTATTTTCAAAATTTCAAAAAAAAAATGTGCAAATTAATCATCGAAAAGGAATTAATTCGGTAGTTAGCGGCAATGAATCTAACAGAGACAGAAACTGTTCGCCATGCGGCCGGCCACCATCGATATGATCGACGATATATTTGAGGTCGACCGAATCGATCATTAAATTCTCAACTCAAACAGTTCGAGTCTCATTCGCCGGACGAAACAATAAACTGTTGATTTTGACTTGAATAATGCATTGAAATTAGTACTTTTCGTGTTCGGGCGGGCATATGCCTTTGGTCGATTCATGCTGGCCGACGGACGGGATTGGTTTGGTGACAAAACGGTTGGCATTGACAGTCGCCGAGTGCTCAATAGAGAGAGACAAATGAGCCATCATATAATTTCAATTAGATATTCATCTCCGTGGCATTGTTGCCGGGCTCATTGCTATTCCGAAATTAAAAACCGAAAACAAAACGAAAGGAAAAAAAAACAGACAAAATAAAATGCAAATTCCACAAAGTGATAAAAACTGTTGAATTAAATAAATTAAATCCACGAGACAGCCCACTGCAGCCGAATGCAGCTACATGCACATTCGTTGACAGACGCACTGAGGTAGCTGCAACCGGGGACGACAGTGGCGCGACCACGCCGACGTGCAAAGTATCCCAGCATTGTGAGTGCTCGGTTCAGGGGAAAATTTATTCAAAATATTTAAAAGGGCGTGTAATTTCCGTTTAATTCACTCTCAATTTTATCGTTTCTCTGTTATGTTTGAATTTTTATTTCTATTTAATTTTTACTCCGTTTGTTTTGTTTCTGCTGTTGTTGTTGTTGTTGTTGTTGTCGTCGTCGTCGTCGTCGTCGTCACTATTCTTCCTGGCATTTCTTTTCTCTTTTATTTTTCATTTTCGTATCACATGTGCGTTGTGCTGTGCACCCGCGAGACACATTACCATCGTTTTGTAAAGGCACAAATAAAAAATAAAAATTTTAATTTGTTTTATAAATTATACTTCTCTTTCCTTTTTTCTCGTTTTTTTTTCTGTTGTGTCCGACTTATCGCAAGCATCTCTCTTTTGTCGTTGTTCGGTGTGTGTTTTGAATCGGGCAGCGTTTCGGTTCTGTTTGCCCATTTTTTTTTTTCATTTTTTCTTTCGTTCTGTTTTGTTTTTAAATAATCGGTTCAAACTGCTATGCCACGGAAGAATTATCATTAGCCATGCTTTGTTTGCGAACATATGTAGTGGGTTGGCAGGCACATATTAGTCGAATGGTATGCGGTGGCAAAGCAATGGCTATCATCGCCATCGCCATCACCATCAACATCTACATCGCAATAAACAACTTTGTATAATTTGTTCTGTGGGTAATGTGATGTTTATTTGTTTTGTAAATTAAATTTTTCTGCACGCGACTATTTTCTCAAATGAATGGCCGACTGGGAATCGGATTTTTCTTCTTTTTTTTGATTTTTTATTGGAAATTAATGTCGCGCAACTGCGGCTGAGAGCCCGGTTGGAGTCGAAATTGATTGAGGAAAATCCGTTCATATGCGATGAATTTGATTTTCGCCTCGAGTGGGAGGAGCAAAGAAATGACATATTTTCCACTCGACGCGATCGATGAAACGATGAATTCTGACACGGAATGGTCGAAGCGCTTCCGATTCACTCACGGTCTTCCCGCGCCCAGGCAGACGATTCGTATCGATTCATCCTTCCAGCGAACGCGTCGGCTCTTCAAGCATTCCCAAATGCACGACCTCAAGCATTGTTTACATTGATTAATTAAATTGAGCGCGATTGAAATCAAAACATTTTAACCTAAGCTCCGTTCTGACAAATATTAATTATTCTCAGCGCTCAGCCAAAAGCGACCGAAGAAAACGAATTAAAGAATTTCTATTAACACTCGTTTGACTGAACAATTTTTTCGAAAATGTTGAAAAGACCCACAGCCTTGACGTGAAATTATTGAAAAGTTGGACCAAACATTTTTTTTTTCTTTTCTTTTCTTTTATTTTCGTCGTCGTTTTCTTCTTCTTCTTCTTCATTTCCCTCGTCTCCGTTCGAAACGTAATGCCATGATTGATGATGTTTGGATGGCTGACTGGTGTGCTATGTGTGCTTGGCTTGATCTTACGCACGAATCTTCGCTCTTCTCGTCTCTCCTGCCTCCCCGTTCGCCATTGTAAAGAATCTTATAATTAATTACACCAGAAATTTGTTGACGCGACCAATAGCCGTCAATTGATGGATTCCCAAATCAAATTCCAATGAACATGAATGATGTGTTTGATATGTTCCTACGTTCGGAATCGATTCGATTCATTTGAAAGCGATTGACATAAAATCAAAGTGAATGAAATTCGTGCGTTCGGTTCGGTTCGGACCGGAGCGGAGCGGACCAAAGGTCTGTCTAATGCCGTGCATTAAGGCTCATTTCGAAATGATGATCGGCTGCCGATGATTCACGTCTGCTCTGTCAGTGGATTCCGACAACGGCAGGATGTGTGGGTTTCTCGCAATGCATTTCTCGTCTTCACGATCGCTAGCAAACTGTCGAAATTGGCCAGCAGTGAATCGAACGTTAGAATCGATCAACGAAATGGAGTGCTCTACAAGCAAGTTGGAGCGCAACCGAGTTCGCTCGTTGAGCACATGCAGTTTGTGGGCCGAAAGTGAAAATGTGTTTTTGCCGGCATTCACCGCCAAATGGGCTGACCGAACAGAGGAATGAGCCGGTCGAATGACACCAAGCATGAAAACATTTCGGCTTCGGAGTGCTCCCGTCTGGAACGAGAAACTGTGCGAGAAACGCTGGAATGACAACAACAACAACAGCCACAGCCACAACAACAACAACATTCACAACAGCGACGGCATATCAGTGTTGACATTCGCGTACTCCAACAATTAAATGATATCTTGATTAAGAATGAAATTCAAATTAATTTATTTTAGTGTTGTTCTCTTTTTGCGTTAAATAATAAAAGAAACGTGATCCACAATAATAAATAAGCGGGGCAAGCAAGTGACCAAACGGACGGCGGTTTCATCAAAAATTGCAATAAACATTACGTTTTTCTCGTTTTTTTTTCTTTTCGAAGGTTTCTGTTGTTTGCTTTTTTCTGTCTTGTTCATCCATTTGTTGTTCTGAATCGCCATCGCCATCGCCATCGCCATGCAGGCATTGTGTTAACTGCGAGCGAGCGAGCATATGTTGCCAAAGTCTACTGTTCGTAGCGTTTTGTTTATTATTACCATTTCACGAATGAGATTCTAAAAAACTGATTAAATTTATTTTATTCAGTTCGAATAAATACGTTTTGTGAGTTTGCCGCGATCGGTGAGCGGCCAGGTAAATGGTGTGTGTGCGGTTTTGGAGATGCACAAAGGAGTCTTGTTGAATTCATTTTCGCCTGGATGATTTGCGATGCACACAGCACAGCATGGTGAATCCATATGGCGGAATTGCAGATGCAGTTGGTCTCGCAATTGTGGGCCATTCGAACTCGCATCGAATTACCTCACCCACATTCCGCACCGCTGGAATGTCTGCTGGTCGCGGTGAGCGTCCGCTGGTTGCTTGCCAGCGCGTCCACACGCTCGTCGTTGAGAGCTACTTCTTGCTTTGAGCTGTGAGCTGTCGCCTGTTGTCTGGCGGACAGCCACCGAATTCGCGTCGCAAGACCGGAGGGTGGATCAGCGAGAATTCGAATCGAATGGAAATTGCCGACGGATCATTAAATTTGATTAGAAAATTAATTATTTGGGGCGAATGCATTCGAGCGGGACGCGAGAATTCAGCCAGAACTCGGCAACGAACTGAAAAGATGAGTTTCGATTCGGCTTGTGGACATTCGTCGCGAAAGGTCTTTCCCATTTGGAAAAGGTGATTCTCAGTAAAGTGCCCGGCGAACGCAGACAGTGCGAGGGAGGCTCACAATCGAAAATGGACGAGGCGGCGCATGCAGCATTTTCCACAGTGTCGGTTGAATCGAGTCGGGTCGAACTGGGTGAGACGGCGTCTGGTGCGAGTAGGAAGAGTGCATTTCAGCGTTTTGACGTTTTCTATTCCGATATCGATACATGCATGCGCGAACATTGGGCATGTGTGAGTGTGGAACGGAGAAACATCGCAGAGCGAATTCAACCTGTACCTTTTATTGCAACAAACCAAGTGAATCAAACAAATCAACATTATGATGAGCGAAAATTATTATCAATTATACCAATTATCCGACAAGAATGAAACGGTTTATTTATTTTTAAATTGGGTAAAATTATGCAAATTATCGTGTGTTTGTAGTGAACCGAATTTCGGTGTGTGGATGTGTGCGTGTGTTTGCTTAAATGCGTATGACGAACGGGCTAGAAAGCAGAAACACGATAAATCGCGCGATATGCCCCATGCCGAGAGTGAGCCATGTGCAGGGAAGAGTGAATACGTTCGTACCTTGTTTTCCATCGTTTTTCGACTGGAATCTCCGAGTGCACTTGAGCCACCGCGCAGATGCTCCACGCCAAATGCCAAGAGCCCACTTGCCAACACACCTTTCGGGTTGGCTTCCGCATCCTTCGATGCTTGATTCGGTCGGATTGGCAAAAGCACGCATCAGGCAATGGCACCCCTCAAGTTTGAATTTCATTTCTGTCGACCGAAGGAGTTTCACATTTCGTTGTGAAGACTCTCTGAACGTGGTTTTGAACGGAAATCGGTGAAACAGCCGATCCGCCAGAAGCGAATGCATTTGGGCGATTACGAACCCCGAACTTGTCGCCTTCGAGGGCATTTGATTTCGTGGAAACCGGCGGCGGTGGTAGCTTTGAATTGGTGCTAATGACTGGAGTCCCGGCTCCGAGCTTCAGCCGATGGAAGAGCTGCATAAGAGCAACTCAATGTGATGAGTCCTTGCTGAAGCCAATATTACCAAGCGATGGTCATATCAGAATGAGAACTTCTCATAAAATCGTTTTCCAATTCAAGGACGCGGTCATAAATCGAAGGGAAACGCCATTTGCGGCGGACTATCGACTCGTGACTTCCCTTGCGGACGAATCGGTTTAATCGTTTGATTGGCCAAGAAAGGTTATTTTCGTGATGCATTTCAACCGAGCGACGATAAGCGGTTTTTTGCCCACGATGAGCCGACCCAAAGTGTTTGAACTCAGGACTGATTCGAAAATAGTCCATCGAGACAAACATCAGTCAGTTCCCCGGTGACGGTTGTCCGACTATCTCGAAACTAGATGAATTTCGTGGTTGTGGCCTCGCTCGAGTGAATACGAGACATTCGATTGAAAATCAATCCAGAATTCGAGCCACAAAGAAATGATTCTGAAAACTTCCGACGAACCGGTTCAATCGTTGCGGTGCAGCTCGAATTCGAATGGTGTGAGATGAATCGAAGAAGAGCACATGAGACGATGACGGAGGGGGGCATTCTGAACAAATAGCGATTGGAGAGAATTCGATAGATTAATTGATTGGTTTTGCATAGCCCATGAGGAGAGTCTCGTTCAGACCGAATGAGAGAGGGAAAATGAGGCATGCGGGCGAGGTGAAAGGGGTAATGCCCGATGATATATCATATTCGCCCACGGCCCACACCAGCCCCCCACCCAGCGACTCCAATATGATAATTTTCATGGTCCTCGGCCCGGGCCGATCTCGACTGCCGGAAATCGATGTGATTCGCAACCCGTAAATGAACGGCGCTCTCTACTCGACGGCAATGGGTATGCCGTGCTGAATCCATCTGAATTATTTGCAGAACAAAAAGTGTAATATGCTTTTGCCTGCTTTGTTTTCCTTTTCCGAAGGGGGGGTTTGGCAAAAACGCCTTCGAAATGCGAGAGATATTCGTTTTCCTTCTTTTCGCAGCGCCCCGCTCTTCTGATTATAAATCTACGGTCGCGCCACAGCCGTAGTATTTCAATGTAGGGAAAGCATTTTTATTCCGTTTTCTGGAAATAATCAATAATTTTTGTTGTTTTTTTTTTCTCTTCTCCTTTGCATTTCTTTCGTTTTCTTTTCTCTTCGTGTTTTTTCCTTTCTTCTTGTCTCTTCCCGTTTCATTTTTTCCGGCTCTTCTCAGAAACGAAGCAATTTATTTCTCGAATTTTTCTAACCGCGCGTCTACAAAACGATAGATATTTCCTCGGCAAACGACGAAAACACAGGAAAATATTTAAAACATCTGAAGAACGAAAACAAGGGGATTGGAGTTTGTTTTTGATATTATCGTGGCTGGCTTGCGTTGGGCTCGTGCGATGGAGAATAGTGAGAAATTTCCGAGAGGATATATTACGAAATAAGACCAACTGCCAACAGAAGTGACATATGGCATGGTTTAAATGATAAAGGATTCGTTCGGCTGATTTGAATATATATTGAATTAAAGTGCATCTCAAGCAAAAATTAAGAAGCGCACAATTCGAGCAATTCGAAAGCGACGTTTCATATGCATATGGCTGCGTTTGGACCGATTCGGGGAAGGAGCATGACGATGCTCGAAATTGAATGGAACGTCCGTCAACGTCCGGACGAGGTCCTTGAATCGTCCTCTAACGATACTCGGCTGTGGCCTCTCGACTTTGCCAGAGTCGCGCCTCGACTGTCCGCACCCAGCATTTCGCATGGACACCCGTTCGCACAATGCTTCTAATCGAATTTGAAACAGAAACCGCAGCAACATGATCAAATCATTCCGAACATGTCGAATTCAGAACCTTGAAAAAATTAAATCTAATTTGAAAGCACATAATATTTCAAACATCAGCAAATGGACTTGCGCTACACAGCGATGTTCGTATGTGAATGAATGAACGAACGAATGAATGAATGACGACCGAATGACAACCGAACGAAATTGTTTTGTTTAATTAATGTCATGTCTATGGCTATTGTTTGAATAATAATAATGCTGGGAAGAAACCAGCAAAACAAAAAAACGAAAAAACGAAAAAAAAAAAAAAAAATCGAAATCTATTCAAAGCCGGCGAGTGTGTGTGCGTGTGTTTTTTCCACTCGTTCGTCGTCAAACGGACAAATGACGCAAAGAGAAACCACCGTAAAGTAAGAATTAAATGTTGGAAAATTATTTATTAAATAAATATAAATACCAGTTGATAGCATTCAGAGTGATGTTTAATATCGAATTAAATTATAATAAAAACGTAAGACGCGGTGCATTGATTTTGTAGTTGAGATGCGAGGAAGCGGCGCAATACATTCGGGCCGGGCCGGGCCGGGCCGGGCTGACATGACAATCATCGTCGACGAGGGGGGCGACGCACGAACAATTATCTTGAAATCAGCGCATGATATGTAAGCTGTATTTAGAGCCGAATTTCTATCGAAATGATGCTAGCGAAACACGTACGCGAAAATCAACGATATCAGTTTGCGTTGATGGCGCCCGCCCAGCACTTGCTGTGGACGCTCTCTGCAAACAATTGAACTACCAAAACGAAATCATCTGCGATCATTGCTCTCCGTTGCGTTACGATTCATTTTCGTGCAATGGGTCAACAGTTACTGTCAGTTACTGCCGATGACAGACAAGTCAGTACCACTGGCTGGCCGGCTAGGTCTGGCTGGGGTCACGTGTTGTTGACACACAAATATCATCAGCACCGACGATAATTTTTAGTCGACCAACCACCCACCAACCAGCAATCAACAACCGGCAACAACCAAGAAACCGAACAGCAACCAAACAAAAAGCGACTAATAAGACGTATTAGAGTATCCATTAGTCTCATTCCATTGCTTTTTCATGAACTGAATTGTGTATGCCCGAAATCTGCGTGGATTATTACAAAACGCAGTGATCTGTTTGCTGTCGAACAGACTGCACGAGGATGAACAATGAGTATGATTGACTACAAAGAAATAGCATTTTATGATCGTAAATGCTGTTTTTGCTGCTAAAAAAACTGAATAAAAAAAATAAAATAAATATCTAACATGTGATTATGACTGGAGAGCGGCGTAATTATTCCAAACTACCAATCACGAAATGTGTAATTCATGTCAGCGTAGTGTCATCGCGTTTGTTTTCCATTCGTTTAACGTGTTTGACTTGAATTCGAATCTCTCCCTTTCTTGACAAAGATAATTACCGTCAAGCAATGGAGAACGATACGAGCGAATGCGTGTGCTGTTCAATGGGCTGTGCCCGGTCTAGGGTTTGCGGTTTTATTTTCGTTTTCCGCTTTGTCATTTGCCAGGTTTTGTGTTAATTCATAATTTAACGGAGTCCGCCTCAGCGAGCGTTCCCCCTCAAGCATGGGCATTCTCCCAAGGATTTCGGCCTGTCCTCGGCCGCTTTGGAGAGCCGCTGAAAGCGACTGCAACGGGCAACTGGCCAATAGACAAGTCTGCCTTTGACAAATGATATTTGAATTGAATTTTGAAAATCATTCAATTCCTCAAGGTTCGATTCAAGAGAATCCGATACCAGCACAGTTGAATAGCGAATGGACTATGCTCAAAATCAAGTTTTCTGCGATGGGACACGATTATGTTCGGAAAGCATATATTCACAACACCAATGGCAAACGCAAAAACAACATAAACGGCAACAACAACAACAACAACAACGAGACCAGCACCAGAGCCAGAGACTGCATCGATAAGAAACAAAACAAAAAGAAATTAAAAGTCGGCATCGAATCGATGACACATCAATGAATAACGA